>JACXGI010009706.1:0-29574 GCA_016801175.1 Esox masquinongy
TATTCCATAGTCACTTATCTCACCTTCAATCTTTTCTGAAAACACATTTGCATGTCATATAAAGTATTAGCTTTGGGAAACATTTAGATGTTATATGTTGATGTCTATTGTTTTTTAATGTGACTATGTACGTTGGTTAATTGTTCTTTACTGTTCTTCAAGAAAACAACACCAATAACTCTACTGGTCAGTCCAGAGCAATGATCGCCGCAGCCGCTCGCAGGCGAGACAATTCGCACAACGAGTATTATTACGAGGAGGCAGAGATGGACCGCAGGGTTCGCAAACGCAAGGCCAGGTGAGGAGACAATGGACTGGGTGTATCATCAATGACAATCAATGTCAATCATCAACGACGATCAACTGCTTTTGTGAATAGTTATGTGTTTTATTTATTTGGTGAATGAAATAAACATTGCAAGGCTATAGGGGAAAATGTTCAAACCTTTAGTTTAGGAAATCTACCATTAGTATAGTTTCTTGCAGTTTGGGTTAACAGAGGGGCAGTACACTTTCAGTTGCACATACTACCTTGCACCTCCAACTTGCTTGATTGCACAGTCAGAAATGCCATTTGTATTTGCATTTGCCTCATTACACAACTATTCATTCCCACTTGCAGATACATATACATATATGTAAATTTGTACATTTTCTGCCTTCCCCTATTTGCCTTCATTGCTCATTTGGAACTGTCATTTTGCACTGTATTTGCCTTCATTGCAAATCTATACATTCCACTTGTAACATACACTTCATACTTCACTTAATTCTTGTAAATTTCACCTCTGGAAAGATGCTAACTGCATTTCGTTGTACTGTACTCGTCATGTTCAACGCCAATGAAGTTGAATCTAATCTAAAAAATAACGATTGCCCTTCCTCGTCCCAGGCTGGTGGTGGCGGTAGAGGAGGCCTTCACGCACATCAAGCGTCTCCAGGACGACGAGCCCGCCGCGTCGTCCCCCAAGCACCCGCGTGAGGTGATGGACCCCCGGGAGGCGGCTCAGGCCATCTTCGCCCCCATGGCCCGGGCCATGCAGAAGTACCTGAGGACCACGCGCCAGCAGCCCTACCACAGCATGGAGAGCATCCTCACACACCTGCAGTTCTGCATCACCCACAACATGACTCCCAAGGTCAGCCACCACCCGTCGATAGCTGGACCCGCGACGTGTCCGCCACACCCTTACATTACCCCTCAGACTTTAGATACAATTCACCTCACACAGCTTGGACCCCAGGCATTTGACGTGACCACAACAACCTGAAATAATAGCAAATCCAGCCGTAGATGACTGTAAATGAAACTTAAATTGGTCCATAGAAGACTCATGACTGTAAAATTAGTATGTTAGTATGTAGTATGTTAAAATTAGTATTGTTTGCTCGATGATGAATAACAAGACTAGGTATTCCCCTAAGCTTGACATTAGGTGAAGGAGGGGCAGAATCTGGACATTCCCTAAGAAACGTTTATACAAAGAGAGACTAGATTAGATTCTGTTTCAACTGTGCCCTTCACTTATCTTAGCCCACGTTCGACTTGACTAAATATATCGCTTTGATGGTTTTCTCTGTGTCTCCCAGGCCTTTCTGGAGCGCTACCTTTCCCCGGGCCCCACTCTGCAGTACCAGCGTGAGAACAGCAGAGGGCGCCAGTGGACCCTGGTGAGCGAGGAGCCAGTGACCTCTGCTTTGCGGCAGGGTCTGGTGTTCTCCCTACGTCGCCTCGACTTCTCCCTGGTTGTCACCGTGACGCCCCTGCCCTTCCTTCACCTGGGAGAGGAGTTTATTGACCCCAAGAGCCACAAGTTTGTCATGAGACTGCAGTCGGAGACCTCGGTGTAGAGAGGAAGAGAGCTGTGGTTCAAAAGAAAGGAAAAAATATGAGAGAAGAAGCGAGAGAGAGAGAGAGAGAGAGAGAGAGACTATGTTTCAGTTTTGCTGTAAACCCAACTCTCTCAGTGTTTACCTCTGTGTGAAGGAGGCAGAGAAGACCAGGAGAAGCAAGAGAGGAGGGGTTGAGAGACTAGTAGATTAAATGAGAGACCTTGTTCCGGATTTGCTCAGTCTTACTCTCTCTGTGTCACTCTGCCTCACTGTTGTTGGCTGGCCAATCAGACACTTCCATCTGCTGATCATTCCCACAATGTATCAGCCTCTCACAAAAGTGAGGGTGTAAACACCAACAGCTTGATACTGTTACAATGGCTATGCAGCGTATTAGGGAGTTATTACACCTACACAAATGTTATTTCATTTCATTACATTTTTTTTATCTCTGTTAATAACCATGCAATAACAACTTTGTAGATTTGGGTTTGAAAGTCTGTGTACTTTCTTGTGTCTCGATTATGTCTCTCAGTTCTAAGGGTGAATCAAAAATCGCACCCTGTTCCCTACATAGTGCACTGTCGCCCTATTCCTTAAGTAGGAAATAGGATGCCGTTTGATAAGTGGTCTAAAATTATCACTGATTAGACAGCCATGTCTCCTTTTTTTTACACATGGTATGGTTTCTATGTGGCAGATGTCACCAAGGGCTGTACAAACCTCAGTGGCTTTCAGGCTTTGTTAACTGTGTGTGAGGTTCTGTGTTTGTGCTTTACTGTGTTACAGAGTCATTGGGACCTGTATGTTTCTCTATCTTTGAAAAGGCCAATTGGAGTGGACCTTTAACTAACATATAGGCAAGTGGACTGTTAAGAATCATCAGCGCAACGAAAAGATAAATGTGAATAAAACGAATTATGTACATGTATGAAGTAAAACAAAAAAAGAGAAGTGTGGTTTTCTGTAGACAGCTGATGAATGTTAAGTTAAAACACTGACCAGCTGACTTTCATCAGAGGTTTCAGGAAATGTATTCAAACTCAAATGTTGGGGACTTTCAGTCTCCAAGTATTCCAGTGTGTAAATGAAGACGGTATAAACAAAACAAAACCGATTGATGATGTTATGGACTTTCTGTTTGTTCATACTCCATTCCAGATGACATGTCCTTTATTCTAAAGTTTGCACTGGTTTACTACTTATATGTCTAAAAATATTCATTTAGCCCAGGCATGGGTCTGTTGGAGGTTCCACCCGACTTGTTATATTACTCATCAAGTAAGGGGAACTTAACACTTAGAGGGGAAAGCTGAGAGTCATAAACACCTTTTTTTTATTTTGAGAACGTTTCCTGAACTCGCTCAGTTGATTTCAGATCTCGGATGTGACAGTTTTCTAACTGAAGTGTAGTCACAGCAAAAGTAGTAGCCCTGCTGCTTTGTGTGCCGTATTAGCCCAACGGGTGAAATGCAAGGGCACATGGCACAGCAAAACAAACCTGCCACACATCCGAAAGAATTGTAATAGACATCGCAATGGGTGTTGCCTCATCCAGGCTTTTTAGAGATTGGCTGTTTACTCAGACAATCAACCATAGTCATGTTTAACACATGACCACTCTATTGTTCTGAACATGTGACCATGCTGAAAAACAAATGTACCTTTTTTTCCTACTTATTTTATAAGCAAAACACTGAAGATTTCTTTGATTCAAAGATCAGAGATGAATATCAGTGTCAGACCTCATTGGTCCAGCACAAAAACGCTTCTTGTGCATTATGGCAGCTCACAGCTACAGTAGTCTGTTGTATATGAAGGTTTTAATCTCATTTTAATGTTTACTGCATGTTTAAAAGACAATAGGCTGATATGTTTTTATTATTATTACATAGGTAGTTTTCACTTGCAAAGTGTTCATAACACCCGCATTTCTTAAATGTATTGTTGCATTTCATTTTTTTATGTCTAAAGTGAAGCTAAGATCCTAACCTTTTTAAAAGAGCAACATGTTGTACATACATTTTTAGAGGATAATTTTAGGACTAAATTGTTACAGCCTTTTTAATAAAGATCTCTGTTGAGATGATGCTATGTGGCTTTGTTTACCCAAGCGCCCAAACTTTGTTTCTCTCTGCCTCTCCCTTACTCTTTATGCTAACAGTGAGGGCAGCGTTATCATGCAGGTACAGGTGCCAGTAAGTTGCACTCTGTCTCCGTCTGTTTTACGTCAGATGAAATGTCAATTCCATGCTGCTCCCTTGAGGTCTCCTGTGCAGCGTCCAGGTCTAATAGGCAACGTTCCCTTTCATCCTCTAACTCAGTGGTTCTCAAACCTCTCCGCTCCTTGAATTAGATGCTTTTCTAAGCTTGCATACCTGAAACAGATTATTAAGCCCTTGGATGCTTAAACGAGGTGAGCTAGTTCAGAGCCGCAACAAAATTGTGAGATTGCTTGAGGTCCCAGGAGAGGTTTATGAACCACTGCTCTAACTTACACAGATATCTCTATCTCTCTAAATTAGCCGCAGTGGCAAAGGCAGTGAACCTGTGGTCAATTTCAGCTTGGGAAGGCTTCAGCCATATAAACTTTGCTAAAACCAATGCTTAACATGTTCAGGTAGCTCCCATGGAATGATACTGTCACTCAAAGTTAATTTTTTGCCTCACAGTCCGGGGGCCTGACAAAAGGAAGCAAACTAAGCTCAGTCAAACTCAGCGGGTCAGTGACAAGTGGTTGTTAATGTGAGCAACTACAGGTGCTGGTCATATAATTAGAATATCATCAAAAAGTTGATTTATTTCAGTAATTCCATTCAAAAAGTGAAACCTGTATAATGTATACATTCATTCCACACAGACTGATATATTTCAAGTGTTAATTATATGATCATATTATCTAATTATATGACCAGCACCTGTATAGAGGCCAATGTGTCCACAGTGTCTTCAGACATCCCCACCAAACAGATAAAACCCACTCTGTATTAGAGTGAGAATTTCTCAAATAAGTGTTCAACTTATTTAACTTTATTTAGGACTATGCAAAACGTATTCACAAGCCTATTTCTCATTTTCCCCAACTATTGAAGGAGTGAAGCAAACAACCAACGGGAGTCACAGTATAAAGGACTATGAAAATATTCTTGTAATTCAAATAGCTTGTTCACATTACGTTACATTTTCCGAAACATACCCAAGAAGACTCAAGATGCTAAATTATATAAGGTAAACATTTTACATCCGCAGTTGTCACAAAGTGCTTGTACCTATACCAAGCCTAAAACCCTAAAGAGCAAGCAACAAGTTGATGCACAGTGGCTAGGAAAAACACCCTGGTAGAGTGGGAACCTAGGAAAAACACCCTGGTAGAGTGGGAACCTAGGAAAAACACCCTGGTAGACTGGGAACCTAGGAAAAACACCCTGGTAGACTGGGAACCTAGGAAAAACACCCTGGTAGAGTGGGAACCTAGGAAAAACACCCTGGTAGACTGGGAACCTAGGAAAAACACCCTGGTAGAGTGGGAACCTAGGAAAAACACCCTGGTAGACTGGGAACCTAGGAAAAACACCCTGGTAGACTGGGAACCTAGGAAAAACACCCTGGTAGACTGGGAACCTAGGATGAAACCCAGAGATAAGCGCGACACTGAAGGGTGGCCAGATGAACACTGGCTCAATAAATACCGATGGTGTGTGTCAAGAGTCTCAAAGCACCCTGAAAGTGGGCTGAGTAGAGCTCATGTGAGTTCATGTGATCATATTGCCACAGAGTTCATATGATTGTACAACCCACATGTAACCATTAAGCCCTCAGAGCTGTTTGTTTAGAAATTCAAGGTCTCAGAAGGAGGCCTGTGTCTTGTGACCATAGCATCCATGTAGGTATGTACAGCTGGATCAGTTCAGTGAGTTAAACCAAGTCCACATAATGCTTTGTACGTTAACAGTAAAACCTATAAATCAACCCTGCCAAGCAGCACACAGCACCACAGACAGGAAACAGGAAGTGGAGACAAACCAATTCCATGCTGATAGCTTGTATTATAATACTGTATGGTATTAACTATTAATTTTACTAGGCAGTTATTCAAGAATGAGGAACTCGTATCACATGCCGGTGTAAATTTAAATGCTGTGGAAATTATTTAGCAAACAGTAAGTCTATCTTGCCTTTTGCTCATAATGTAAAGAAGTCCTGGGGTTCATACTCCAATATAAAACTTCTGGGGAATAAGTGCCCAACTGGTAAGTAGTAGAATATACTTCAGTCAATCAGTCAGGTGGCTTTAGCTTTTTGCTGGTGGCAGAGACTTAGGTTGGGGTAACGTGTAGAAGGGCTTTAGCTTTTAGCCAGTTAATTAAGAAAGAAGTTAACATTAACAGAGTCAGACTTTAGCGGAAGTTAAATATTGGCTACTGAGTTCTAATAGTAACTCCCGTTCCACAGAAGGTGGTCTACTAGTGGGCCAGATGATGGTGTGAAACTCAGTTGTGAAGCTGATGCAGGCTGCAGCAGAGACAAACAGGAAAAAGCAGTGACAGACAGGAAGAAGCATGTGGTGCGATTAGTACATTGGTTCCCTAACTTTGGGCCAAGTTTGTTTTCGCCTTAGTGTGTGCGCTGCCTGTGTTTGTGAGGGTGTATGGTGTGTTGGTTGTGCATCTAAATGCCTGTCACAGGTATCTGAATGACAGCTATACAGTTTCATGGAACTGTCAGAGAATGAATGCTGAATGTACAATTCCTTCCTTCAGGAATTACATTAACAATATAGCAGACACTCTTACCCACAGAAATGACTGCATATATTTTCAATAGTGTTGATTAGTGTTCATACATAATGCTTTGACAAACTTGTTCAACAAACTATTCTCTGACACTGCAAAAACCACAGTGAGAAAGGATCACAGTACAATTTAAACAAATGTAACATTGTTCTGTCTTGTCTCGTGTTTTGTTCCTGTCCATCCTAGTTCTTTTATCCAGTATTCTGTTTTGTTTCTGTCAGTTCTATTTCGTTTATTAAATTTCCTCTGTTCTCCCAGCAAATGTTTCCTGCCAGGATTTCAACATTACAACGACACATAAATCTGACTTTTTATGGGTTTATTTAAACACAGTAACCCAAAATATCAGACCAGATTTCCTGTCTCTATTTAGCAGTTCCATACAAACTCTTTCCTAAAGATCCCTACTTTGGTACCCAATTATTTACCATTCTGATTATTTTTAGATACTTGATTTAACATTGCAAATTGGGGTTCACTTATTTTTGCACAAGCACTAATTCCTTCTTCATTTTTTTTGTTTTTTTGCTACCCGAATGGTGCTCTAAACAAACACATGGAATTGAAATCTGTTATGTCAGATTCTGCTTTACATAAAGATTTCATGTTGAACACTAAAAATCTATAATTGTAGAAGGGTTCACTTTCAAGCCGCACTGTATTGAAGTATAATAATATGTAATCAGAATATATTGACTCTGAGCATAATTCTCTCACATACCCTAAAATATGGATACTGTACACAATGTGCTGTCATTTCTATGGTTAATCCAATATGGATGAAATTACCCTTAAATTAAAGCTGGCAGTCTGCACTATGACGTAATCATATCATTTTAAATCCAAAGTGTGGACATTCAGAACCAAAAAAGTGCAAATATGTCATTGTACAAATACTTTGAGTTCAATGTTCTAACATCCAAATAGGGACACATGCTTCACAATGCACTGTATAAAACATTAGATTAGATTCAACTTTGTCACTTGAACAAGTACAGTACAACGAAATGCAGCTAGTATCTAACCAGAAGTGCATACAGAAGAGGGCAGAAATGTACACGTATTAAGTATAATGTTAATGTATGTTACAGATGTGACATACAGATGTGCAATGTATAGGCGCACAATGAAGGCAAGTAGAGGACAGAAAATTTACAAGTATTAAGTATGAAGTATGTTATGTGGGATTGATAGATGTGCGATGAGGCAAATGCAAGTATAAATGGCAATTCTAAATGTGCAATGAAGGCAAACTGAAGGTGCAAGGTAGCATGTGCAACAGAAATGCAGGGATAGCAGCAGTGAGGTTCCCCAGGTAGACATGTACATGTAACAACTGAAATATTTCCTTGTAATACTTTACAAAGCAATGTTAGAGTCCAGTAGTAGTACAAAGGGAGTAGTGCAACAAGGTTCCTGAGAGGCGGAGAGACCCATGGTTAGTGATGAGTCACAGAGTTCAGCAGGGTAACAGTAGATGGAAAAAAACTGTTCCTGAGCCTCCTGGTCTGTATAAAAGATAAAGTCAATTGTTTTTGCAACACCTGTAGTGAATAACTGTGAATAGACCTTTGTGAGAGTGCACGTCTGTGACTGTGTGAGTGTGATTCTGTTAGTTGTGTGCATCTAAATGTCACAATGTTGAAACCAGCGGAAGTGAAACTGTGTAGAAGAGGTCCCTTTTGACTTTTACCCCACTCTTTGTTGTAGATAATAACATTTGAGAGGAAATATAAGAATACTAAATCTTTTAATTAATAGTGGTATTTGAATAATGTATACATTTTCATAGAACTGTCCGAGAATTAATTTTCAATGTGCAATTCTCTCAAAGGAATTACAATTACACTGAAGTCATTTAACAGATGCTCCCATTTAGAGTGACTTACAGTGACGGCGTACATGTTCTATTTTGGGGAAAAACTGTTGTGTTTGTGGATGTTTTTGGACATGTATTTAACCATACACTATAGAAATAAATCTCAACTCACATCGTGTAAGAGAAGTGAAACAGGATCCATTTTAATGTCCAGATGAACATGATACGTCGTTCTTTCTTTCCAAATGTTGTTGTTGGATTCAAACCTGAGTCTCCCACGTGAGCGGCAGTGTCTTTAACCACTACACCATGGTGCCATACATTTCCCAAGTGTCGGTATAGCATCTCGACATTAGATCATCACGCCAAGTTTGAATATTTTGCTAGACACCATTAGGCATTGTGACAAACGTTTCTTATTAAATTTACCTCCACTACAAATAGCATCTATGAAATGTATGGCTTTTGCCACAGGCCGTTTTAACAGCTTATTAGCCAGTAATAGGCTTACTAGTATCTAACTTACTACTTGAACTTAACATAGCCAAAGCTATTTCATGGCACAAAAATGTTCATTTTTCTTTCATTCGTGAATGGCATTGATACAATAACTATCAATATAGGTGACGATAACTGACTTTTTCAACAAGTGAAAAGACAAGAGAATTGTGGAAACCCCTACTCTTTTACTGCCCAAGGGTTTTTTATCTAGCACGGATGCGTACTTCGAAAATGCACCAGAAATAGTCGCAATGTAAACAGTTTTACTTTAGGCTTACTATAACGTAGATACTGAAGGTTGTAGCCAGCAAAGTCAACTTTATGAACTCTGATTGCTTTTAGTAGAATGTTTACAGTGCAAAAGAACACAGTGATGGAAAAAGACAAGTCATGTGCAGCAGACCCGATCTGTGAAAAGTAGGAGTCGGAACAAACTGAGGAAAGTCTGAGAGGTGCCAGATCTTGTTCCGGCAGGATCCGGCTAAAATTTACCACTGCAAAAAGCAAGCATGTTTGCGTACTCCAGAAATAGTTGCAACATAAGCATGAACAGTTTTATTTGAGGCTTACTATAACACATTATAGTAAGTATAGTATAGTAGCAAATTATCATCAATGTGGAACAAATCCTAATGCATAATTTGCTTTGGTCACGGGACCTTTTGGTTGCAGGTCCGCATCTCTAACCACAACACTATTTAATAACAAGGGCCGGTCGGTCGGTCGGCTCACTCACTCACTAACTCAGTAAGAGACATTTGCTCTTCTTGGCCAGCTCCGCTTACAAACAAAACATTTGGTTGTTAAAAAGTCTGAAGACAGTGGCCACAGTAACCATAATCCTTAAGCCTGTTTGTCTACGGAGTGCTGTTGGACAGTTGGTGCTAGTTATGACTGGAACAACCTGTCCATCTGGAATAAATAGTTGGAGTGGATTTTTGGAGAATAATTTTTTGTTTGACTGACATCTTTCCATTTTAAAACATGTTGTTTTCTGCTGCCCATTGCGCCAATTGCCTGGCCATCTAAGTGTAATTTTCAATGTTTGCTAGTCTTATGGCACGGGAAACCTGATGTCATCAGTATAGTCAGTGTTGAGTGTGTCCAGAAAGATGACTCTGAGTAGAAATGTCGAGCAGGAAGAGATAAGGCGAGATGAGCCCAATCTCTGGGGTCCCAGATGTTACCTCTATCCAGGAGATGAATGTTCTGTTTACTATCACCCTCTGTGTTCTCCTGGTTGTATTGCCGTGGAGCCAGGAGAGTAGCATTGAACAGACTCAGACTGGTCAAGACCCTGACCATTTTGGGTTGCTTTGAGTCTCGTTAAGCCTCTGTATTTTACATATGGCTATTATCATCATATATTGATAGGAATTGAGGGATTATGTTCTGGCCCACCCAAATGTCAGATGGCAGTTCTTTGTTTCTGGCCATTTTGAGCCAGTAATCGAACCCACAATTGCTGATGCTCTAGATACTCAAATAGTCTACAGAAGGAAAGCCTTATTGCAGCATAATAGTTTTCAGATGTGCAAACATAATTGCAAAAGGGTTTTCCAATGATCAATTAGCCCTTTAAGACAATAAACTTGGATTAGAAAACAGAATGTGCCATTGGAACACAGGACTAATTTGCTGATAATGGGCCTCTGTATGCCTGTGTAAATATTCCATTATAAATCAGCCGTTTCCAGCTACAATAGTCATTTACAACATTAACAATGTCTACACTGTATTTCTGATCAATCTGATGTTATTTACAGTTGTGCTCATATGTTTGCATACCCTAGCAGAAATTGTGAAATTTTGGCATTGATTTTGAAAATATGACTGATCATGCAAAAAAACCTGTCTTATATTTACAGAAATCACCCAAATGGCCCTGATCATGGCTAAACAACAAGGATCATGCACAGAAAATGTTTCTGGTGCCGCAACATCAGTTAGAAAAACTACTGTGTCATTAGGGGTATTTTTGACTTCCTAAAATACTAGTCTGCTGATTGTCGTGTGGGTTTTTAAACAAGATGAGATCATTTGTGTTCAAGTTAATAGTTCTACTAGATTTGCCGTTAACAAACATGTTTTGGACAAGGTAAATTGCACTCAGGTTACAGTGGTGTGAATATTGTGTGAAAACTCTCTCCATCTCCAAACTCTGTGATGACTATATTCTGAATTTCTTTGGAGGAAACAATGTCAGCATTATCCAGCAACATCTTCACAAAATATATTTTATCTGAGTTACTGGGGCCACTAATGACACAGCTGAATGGGTGTTGAAGTCACGGGTCAAACCTGCTATCCATCCTAAAATGTGATTTAGTACCCGTAAGGCCTTGTGCTGTAATCAGGGAGCAGTACACGCTTGTTGTACACAACTCTGAAATGCTTAGACACTACTCGGTTTTTCAATGTGAATGTTCTTTTATCTCTCGCGATTGTGTCTGTATTAGCAAGGACATGATCATCATCACCACCCTCGCCTCATACAAAGTTATCAACCAGTTATGTTAGCATCTCCAAATTAACAACGGTTGTGTTGTAGCTGATGAGAGTAATGCCTTTTGCTTTGAGACAGGTCAGACCTTTAATGGTTTTGTAACTATACGTCTTTGGCCCACCACTAACAAATTGTGCGATGCTGTCACCATCTGGTAACTCATCGGTCAAGTCACCCAAGAATGGCCCCAGAGGGGGGACCCAATTCCCATAGTGTGTAACGAAGATCACTGAATCAGTGTCTGTGTAGAGTACACATCTATCAAACTTCTCCAAGAGTGAATACAACTCGAGTCTAGCATAAGCGGTTGTGAACGCGACAATAAAACTGTTGCTGTTATGTGGTTTGACTGGTGTCGCCACTGTACTATCGCAACTGTGTCTGAGATGCAAGAGAAATTACCAACTTCTATTTCACTGGAAAAAGGGTAGTGGCTAAACTCCTCTGGAGCTTAGACCGCTCACCCATCTTTGCCCAAAGACTATTCATTGCCAATTTAGCGAAAGATCACCTAGCACTGTTTACAACAATGTTTTCCTTGTCAAGCTGAACACCCTCCATTTCATGATATTATATCATCAACCACTGATGGTAGGAAGCCGCTAGCTTCCTGCTTGAACTTCAGGAATGTTCTCATGTAATCTGCAAAAAGATTATCTGATGTCCTAGTTAAATGCGATAACCTTTCTCAACAGCCTTAACCAGCTCAATAGAAACCCAGGTACTAGTTAAAGCTCTTTCTGAATCAGCATGTGAACAATCCAACAACATAGTAGGCACCGATTTTCATTTCACCCCTGTTCAGGGCGTGCTGTATCTATATATTCTCATCGGAGGCCACATATTCAAGCCATTGGATTGAGTTGCTTGAGAATGTCTTCTGACAATGATTGTAGTTGTCTGAGGGGACCAATGCAATTGTGTCCTTGGTGAGGAATCTGTTGCAAAAGACTTTGCAACAGATGCAAGCCGAAGCAATCGTAATTGACCGGAATGGATCAACACCAACACATTCCAGGAACTTGAGTCTGTAGTCCATACAACCCTCTCTCAAGATGACCACATCATTTGCAGTAAGCCTTTATTTCATCCTGCATGACAAAGGGGTCTGCTAAAACAGTTGTGTACCATTGCAAAAAATCTTTTTCATTAGCCATGTTGGTATTCACACCGTAGTATTGTGGTTCCGGGTGGGGACCAACATAGTTCTCATCCTCCTTGATGTTAAACTTGTAAGGAAAGTAGCCTTTTTTTGGAATCCTTATTACCCGTAGCATGTGGCAAAGCCGCCAGCTTCATCGTAGGAAGCAATGACTATCAATGTATTTCTGATTTGAATGTGCTGTCTGTAAAAATCATGAGCTTGCTACCATTAGCAATAAGTGTCATGCCAATACATCAAGATGTAACCATCGAAACCTTTGGAGTCTGTGTGCTATAAAGGTGTAGTCAGTATATTTCGGCTGCCTAAACTTTTGGAAAAAAGCAGAGAAACAACCATCTCTGGCCGAACACCACGTCTCGTTATCAAATCTTATTGCGCACACAAAATTTGCAGTGTGTATACCGTTCACAGGATTGGCAATTGTCTCAAAATCATTAAATATGTAGCACTCACTGGGGTCCTCGGGTTTAAAGGGATGTCACACAATCATCTAACGCTAAACCAACTCCCACATGTTGCTCGCGACCACTAACCAGGGCCTCAGCATATGTGTACTGTGAGTTCAACATACCATCAAACAAATGGAAAAACATATAGAATTATTATTCAACACCAAAATATAAATGCCTTCTTTTTTATTGATAATCTGATCTATCAACAGTGTTTGAGCTTTACGCCGTGGGGCACCACCCTCGCGGTTGTTGACAATTTGTACCACCAGCTCTAGTGATTCATCAATCAAAATCTCAAACAATGAAAAAAAATCCCTTGACGCTGTGCAGCCACAAGGTGGGGGGTCCATAACTGAAGCCATTATGGTGATCATCCATCATCACCGGGTCCTCACTCTGTTGGTTGAGAAATAGAGTACAAAGATTCAGCTGTATGTCTATTGTCGTAATGTTAATTACATTTGTTAATTATACTGTTTTCCAAAGAAGGCTGGGTTTAATTCCACTCAACCTAAACCAGAGATATAAAACCAACAATACGAAAGACAGATAAATGTAACCTAAATTGTTTTATACATTCTAAAAAAGTTCAAATGTGTCGCTTGTAAGTGTTTATAATTGCAACATAATTCAAATAAATTATTTCAAATAAAATAACTTGTACTTACTATGTAAATGGCCTGGAAACAGATTTGTCTTCTGTGACAGCCGCCGATTTAATAATGACAAAACAACTGGGACGCCTCCAAAAGTTTACGCCTCTCAACTTTGTCAGTGGTTATACGGCATCGTTCTTCACATTAGAACTATACTGGTTACAATGATTAAAATTGTGGATAAAGCTTAATTAGTTAGTTCAGATAGTTATTCCCATTTGACAACCAAATATATTGATACTTCCTGTATGGTAGAAATACTGTTCTTGTCTTTTTATCGCAGCTCAGCCGTGACATCACGTCATTTTATTTTATCTATTAATGACAAACTCATCCACTTACATATAAACGCTGGCTATTGTCTTAATACACTGCTCATATCATGATTTTTATGCTCATTTTCCAACTCCAAACCATATAAACTTGAATGCTCATTGGATTGATTTCAGGTGATACATATTTATGTAATAGGGAGGGAGGGTGTGGTGAAAGTGAATTACACCTTACAGTGGATATAAAAAGTCAACACACCCCTGTTAAAATGCCAGGTTTTTGTGATGTAAAAGAATAAGACAAAGATAAATCATGTCAGAACTTTTTCCACTCTTTATGTGACCTATAATGTGAACAATTCAATTGAAAAACAAACTGAAATCTTCGAGGGGGAAAAATGAAAAATAAAAACCTTACAGTAACCTGGTTGCATAAGTGTGCACACCCTCTCATAACTGGGGATGTGGCTATGTTCAGAATTAACCAATCACAGTCAAACTCATGTTAAATAGGAGTCAGTACGCACCTGTCATCATTTAAAGTGAATCTGATTAATCACAAATAAACTTCATCTGTTCTTTAGGATTTTCCTGACATTTTCTTAGTTGCATCTCAAAGCAAAAACCATGATCCGCAGAGAGCTTCCAAAGCGTCAGAGGGATCTCATTGTTGAAAGATATCAGTCGGGAGAAGGGTACAAAAGAATTTCCAAAGCATATATAAATATATCCAAGCCCGGCTGAAGTTTGCAAAAACAAACATCAAAAAATGTGTTATGGTCTGATGAAACCTAGGTTGAACTTTTTGGCCATAATTCCAAAAGGTATGTTTGGCGCAAAAACATCACTGCTCATCAACCAAAGAACACCACACCCACAGTGAAGCATGGCGGTGGCAGCATCATGCTTTGGGGCTGTTTTTCTTCAGCTGGAACCGGGGCCTTAGTCAGGGTAGAGGGAATTATGAACAGTTCCAAATACCACGCAATTTTGGCACAGAACTTTCAGGCGTCCGTTAGAAAGCTGAAGATGAAGAGGAAGTTCACCTTTCAGCACGACAATGACCCAAAGCACACATCCAAATCCACAAAAGCATGGCTTCACCAGAAGAAGATTAACATTTTGGAATGGTCCAGCCAGAGCCCAGACCTGAATCCAATTGAACATCTGTGGGGAGATCTGAAGAGGGCTGTGCACAGGAGATGTCCTCACAATCTGACGGATTTGGAGTGCTTTTGCAAAGAAGAGTGGGCAAATATTGCCACGTCAAGATGTGCCATGCTAATCGACTCCTACCCAAAAAGGCTGAGTGCTGTAATAAAATCAAAAGGTGCTTCAACAAAGTATTAGTTTAAGGGTGTGCACACTTATGCAGCCATCGTTGCTTGTTAAACAATTCTACCAATTTGTAGACAAAATTCTCACATTAATCCCTGTTGTACAATTTGATAATATGCATTTACAAATGGTCTTAAGACCCATTTCATGTTAAAATAATAAATGGGCAGAAACTCTCCAAAATCATAAGTCCCGAACACCTCTTTATATCTTACACAAAAAAGCAAGATTTAGTAAATGCTCTCATACACAAAACTCCATGCCACACATGCATTGTAAAACATTAAAGGTGAACACCCACTGGTTGTAAGACATCTGTTGTAGCACTTATCGGAACATAAAATGTCATGGGGTTTAGCATTGTCTGGGGTGGTTATCAATCCTTGTAAACCATCAAACATGGACACATCAATGCAATCATAAATTACAAAGTCACCGGACATGCATACGTCATTCTGGAAGTTCCGCCCTAACACACGTCATACAAGAAGTCCATACCTCACACAGGAAGCCCCACCCAGCTGACTTTTAAATTTGGGGATTTTGTATTGGGGAATATCATTTTGATGTGTATTCCAGTTTTGCTTTAAAATGGTCTGTGCTATACACTTGTGCACCGGTTTACATGGGCGTTGTTAGGCCTCGGCGGCCGGGGCTATAGCTCCGAATTATTTATGATTAGCCCCGGATCTCAAATTATGATTTTTTTTCTTCGCAAACATTTTTTATAAAAACTAGGCCCTGATCTATTCATCTGTAATTATATTGTTGATTAAAAATTGCAAATGTTTTGGGTCCACTGTGTGTCATTCAATCAACAGAACTACTATTTGGAACATGCGCATTTTGTGTGAGCCTGCGGAGAGAAAGAGTACACCTGTAACAGGGCTGATCATTGTTGGCATCTGATTCTGGCTGCTAATTTTTTTTAAATAATTTTTCTTAGAGCAATATAAGAAGTTGAAGGGTAGGGCTGCACGATCGATCAAAATCATATTAAAATCACAATTTGAACATGTGCGATTTCTAAACCCCAGAAAGCTGCGATTTTGACTTGTATTTTTTACACTACATCAAAATAATTATTTTTACTGATGTGCCATCTTTGTTATAATCATATTCGTATTTTTATACAATTTATTAGGAGTTGATTTTAGAATCCGTCTGCCTACTTAAATATAAAAAATAATGCTGTATGTATTATTTAAAAATAAAAAATAATTCTGAATGTATTGTGATCCTACTACTGCCTCTGCTACTTTACATGTATAATAAAACCGCAGGTTTGGTCCAGGGATGAGTCTGTAGAGTTTCCACCCAATTCTTAAACTAGTTATTTATTAATTAGTGAAGGGAAGTTAACACAGATATAGGCTCAGTTCTGCTGTCTCAATAAAACTATATTAGGGTAATTGTCCTGCACTTGCTCAGTTGATAGACATTTTGTAAGTCATCAACTGATCAAGTCAACCACTTGCGAGGTGTTTTAGGGGCTTGGGTGTTGGGTGTCCTGTTGATTTGTAGGATGGGGTGCTCTTTCCTGTCCAATGCGGCTGCACTACAAGAACAGCTACAAGACACCTTGATCACTGGGTCTGGGTTCGCATAATTGACACATCACACAGGGGCGTGCGAACCTTTGCCGCAGAGGCCCCCCCTACCTGATCTCCCAACTAAAAGACAGAGGCAGATAATTTAAATATTTCATTGTATCCTCCCAAAAATGTACCTATGTTTTCACGTACCATGAACGGAAGCTTGTTATTAGGCTACAACAAAACGTAACTGCAGTTACAAAACTTCGCTGCTAGCTACAGTTGGACCTGGATCAGTACTGTAATCCCCCTTCGCTGTAAATTGCAATGCTGCTCCTGTCACTTTAACGTCAGATTTATCCATTTTCTCTAGCTTCTGCTGCTCAACAACTTTACTAAAGATGTTTCTCAAGGGCACATATCATTATATTTAATTTTTATAATGTATTGCTTTTCTTTACTGAGTGGCATATCTACGTTTTGTTACTTCATCTTCCACTGTTCAGATCCTTAGCAAACGAGCTGACAGGATCCGACGTTACACCCAGGGTTGCCAGATTCACTGACAATATAATCCCAATCACACGCGGACTCCACATAAAACCGTACACTGTCATTAGAAATAGCCCAATTATGCGGGAAACTTTCCCATCTGACAACGCTGGCTACACTCCCACGGTCACAGATTGGTCGATCATACAAATGCATTATGGATTTATAAAAAAAATTTAGTTCAATTCAAGGTCAACTAAATAATATCCTGCAAATTAATCATAATGTAATTTTATTCTGCTTGCTATTATTTTTTCAACCATAAGATACACTTCTTGTGGGTCTCTGTGATTTAAAGCTCCGCCTCTGACATCACACCCACTAGGTATGAAGGATGATTTTGACATGAGGGAAATGCTTTTGTGTTTTTAAGTTGTGTTCCCTAGGTTTTTTTTGTCTTCTTTTACTGCCCTCTTTTATTTATATTGTTGCGTTACCCCATAATTTTCAGGAAATTCTTTGAAGAGGGTTTGATGACAGTCAGAAAATACAAAGGGACACAATCAACTACCAACATAATACATTTTACAAGTGGACTTATGAAGACGCTTTAAGACATCATCAGTCCACAAGCCGCCACTATCTGACTCAACGCAATTGACAGCAACTTCCTGTGAACATGACAATCTCTTATGTTACATTTGAATCTGTCAAAATTCTTTTGAAAAAGAGAGCAAATATTTCAATTTCCCAATAGTTTTTGAGTTGTGTGAGTATTGTATGTCGAAGATTTAAATTGGTAAACTTTCCTAGTAAGCCCTACTATAAAAGGTTGAGGATTGTATCGCAACATATCTAGTGACTTTCTTGTGGTGTTAGTTGTGAATATAAATGTCAGTCAGTTTCCCCCAATCTCTGAACGCAGCAGTTGCTTTTACAACTCCTACACTATGGTTTTGACAGTTTCCGTTGTTTAGCAGAACTAGAGGACATGCGGTAAGGGAAGCAGAATCCATTTTAAATGTCAAATTTACAATGATACTTTTAGTTCTCTCTCTCCTACCACTCTTTCCAGGTAAGCTCTTTATATATTGCTTTTATAAATTTTTTATAGTTTGTTTGATAGTTTTTAGAGCCTTTTAACATGTTTGACAATGTTGCTGTTTTGAAGTAATGACCTCTAAGGATGGAATTCAATTTAATGGCAGTCAATTACAATTGCATAAAATAATTTAAATGTAATCCTAATGAAAACATTAATTTTACATTTCCTGTTGTTACATTTTAATTTGTCTCCTGAACAGAACAGAAACTAAACCCCGATGAGAGATTATGATGTGACAATGTGAGAACCATCAGAATACGCATTCAATTACAGATTGGTTGTTCTGTTTCAGGGATAATGGGAGTTACCATCGGTTACAAGGGAAAGTCTGTCACTTTGTCCTCTGGAGCCAAACCATCCAGAAACATCATCAAGATAGAGTGGTCCATATTCAGTAACAGAACCTGGATTGCAACATACAAGGATGGAGTGGTCAATGTTGAAAGGTTCTGGCAGTTTAAAGGTCGACTGCAGCTTAACACCTTGTCTGGAGACTTAGAGATACAAGATGTGAGGAAAACGGATGAAATGGAGTACTCTGTTCTTCTAAAAAACATTACGGAAGAGCAAGACAGCCGTAAGGTCAAGCTTATTGTGACTGGTAAGGCTATCAATCACAATCATCCCTCACACTAAAGGGCAGTCTGTTGTTATATTTATTAGAGGAGTATGCTAATAATAGGAGTAGGGGAGAGCGGGGTAAGTTGTCACACGCGTAAGTTGTCACACTGCTCATACCTCCAACACTAAAGGTGCTCTCTCAAAAATCAAATAGCTACTTTGTGTGACTACAAGTTCTATGGTCAACTTCCTGCTCACAAGTGATCAAGATCACTCTATTCGGAGGTGAGCACAAGTTTCTTATTTTTCCCCTTCAAAAGTAAAAATTTCACACTTTACATTTTATGCAAGAAAACCTTGTTAGGTATGAATGTAAATAAATATAATTTTGCACGGAGTAGAGGAGACACTAACATGTCTTTTGATACTTTATCTGCAGTCCTATGTTGAGCTAAATTTGAGATTTAGCCAACATTAACACACATGTCAAGTTATGGCAATGACCTTGGGGCAAGTTTTCATATGTGACAACATGCCCCGGTATAAAAAGACACATAGAACATGCTCATAAAACATTGTAATACTTTTTAATCAGCTCTGATAATATTATTAAATGTTACTGTAAATTGATTATTATATATACGTATAGTTTAAAGCAGCTGACATATCCCTGGACTAGCCTACACAAGACAGGCTCTGGCGTGTCTGTGTGTTTGTGTGTGTCTACTGACACACTACTTGCCTACTGTATGAGACAGTATAGCCACACATTCACTAGTTCATACAGTGTCATTAATTTAGTGTGGTGTTATGTATTGCATTGTGGAAACAAGGATAGTAGACAGGGAGGAGGGCATAATAAGCCTGTAATGAATATGCAATTGCAAATGTGTTTTGGAAGGAAAGAAGAAAGGAAGGAAGGAATGAAAAAAGAGGGGAAGGAAAGAAAGAATGTAAGAAATTATAAAAGAAAGACAGATAATGACAGCACACCACCTGACAATGTTAAAGGCCGTGAGGCAGGTGAAGTTGCAGTTGCTATGCCAGCATTATTGTTTTGATTGACAGGCATGATTTGCCAGATTCTCTAAGCATGATTGTTTTCATTTTGAGTTCTATAATGAAGTTGAATTTGGTTTGAATTTGAAATCAATATTCACAATGAATTAGTTGTGTTCTTATTTGTTGATAATCCAATGTGACAACTTACCCTACATAGTGTGACAACTTACCCGCTGATGGGGCAAATTGCCACAAGTGCTCACTCTCTATTTAACGGTCTACAACTCCATACTGAAATAAAATATGAGGAGGTAATGATTTCAAAATATGTGCCCAAGACTTCCTCCTTTCATTTGGAATGACATTTATAGCATTGTGATGTATTGTGCCCTGTAAATGTTAAACAGTGTGAGAAGTCCCCTACATCTAAGCCAAATAAGTCCTGATAGTTATCCTAATGTTAAAGAAATGACACTCCAGTGCCACACATACAAGTATTTTAGTTAGGTCCTGTAAATTTTAAACATTTGCTTATTTTGCTGGTGTCTAAAGATATATCTAAAATATATATCTTGGGGGTATTTCAGAAAGCAGGGTTAACATACTCTGAGTTGAAACCACAACTTTGGGTTGACTGACTTTGAGCTGTCATACTCAGAGTTGATGGTTTCAGAACAGGTGGTAACAATTGGTTCAGTCAACTCTGAGTTAACTTAACCCTGAGTAAAGCACGTGCACGAGGAGATAAAAAGCCTTCATCAGTGGAAGGCAGATAACGTGATTCATCATGGCAACAGGAGAAAAAGGTCTCGGACCCTGTACTTCTCCCCAGTGGAGTTAGATATATTAATGAATGCACATGCAGAATATGAGTACAGTGAGGGAAAAAAATGATTTGATCGCCTGCTGATTTTGTGCATTTGACCACTGACAAAGAAATGAGTAATCTATAGTTTGAATGGTAGGTTTATTTGAACAGTGAGAGACAGAATAACAACAAAAAAATTCAGAAAAACGCATGTCAAAAATTTTATAAATTGATTTGCATTTTAATGAGTGAAATAAGTATTTGATCCCCGCTCAATAAGAAAGATTTCTGGCTCCCAGGTGTCTTTTATAGAGGTATCAAGCTGAGATTAGAAGCACACTCTCAAAGGGAGTGCTCCTAATCTTAGCTTGTTACCTGTATAAAAGACACCTGTCCACAGAAGGAATCAATCAATCAGATTCCAAACTCTCCACCATGGCCAAGACCAAAGAGCTGTCCAAGGATGTCAGGGACAAGATTGTAGACCTACACAAGGCTGGAATGGGCTACAAGACCATCGCCAAGCAGCTTGGTGAGAAGGTGACCAGAGTCGGTGCAATTATTTGCAAATGGAAGAAACACAAAAGAACTGTCAATCTCCCTCGGTCTGGGACTCCGTGCAAGATCTCACCTCGCAGAGTTGCAATGATCATGAGAACGGTGAGGAATCAGCCCAGAACTACACGGGAGGATCTTGTCAATGATCTCAAGGCAGCTGGGACCATAGACACCAAGAAAGCAATTGGTTACACATTACGCCGTGAACGACTGAAATCCTGCAGCACCCGCAAGGTCCCCCTGCTCAAGAAAGCACATGTACAGGCCAGTCTGAAGTTTGCCAATGAACATCTGAATGATTCAGAGGAACTGGGTCAAAGTATTGTGAGACCAAAATGTGACCAAAATCGAGTTCTT
This sequence comes from Esox masquinongy, assembly GCA_016801175.1. Taxonomy (NCBI): domain Eukaryota; kingdom Metazoa; phylum Chordata; class Actinopteri; order Esociformes; family Esocidae; genus Esox; species Esox masquinongy. Next base: position 21,754 of record JACXGI010009706.1, read on the forward strand.
AGGCATCAACTCAACTCGCCGTGTTTGGAGGAGGAGGAATGCTGCCTATGACCCCAAGAACAACATCCCCACCGTCAAACATGGAGGTGGAAACATGCTTTGGGGGTGTTTTTCTGCTAAGGGGACAGGACAACTTCGCCGCATCAAAGGGACGATGGACGGGGCCATGTATCGTCAAATCTTGGGTGAGAACCTCCTTCCCTCAGCCGGGGCATTGAAAATGGGTCGTGCATGGGTATTCCAGCATGACAATGACCCAAAACACATGGCCAAGGCAACAAAAGAGTGGTTCAAGAAGAAGCACATTAAGGTCCTGGAGTGGCCTAGCCAGTCTCCAGACCGTAATCCCATAGAAAATCTGTGGAGGGAGGTGAAGGTTCGAGTTGCCAAATCTCAGCCTCAAAACCTTAATGACTTGGAGAAGATCTGCAAAGAGGAGTGGGACAAAATCCCTCCTGAGAAGTGTGCAAACCTGGTGGCCAACTACAAGATACGTCTGACCTCTGTGATTGCCAACAAGGGTTTTGCCACCAAGTACTAAGTCATGTTTTGCAGAGGGGTCGAATGCTCATTTCACTGATTTTATTACATTTTGGACATTTTCTGGATATTTTTGTTGTTATTTTGTCTCTCACTGTTCAAATGAACCTACCATTAAAATTATTTATTCAAGAAAAAAGCAAAAATAGCAGCAGCAAAAGAACGTGAGCTAGCGTGGCAGAAAACTGCTGACCCAGACAATGCGTGAGTATTAATTGAAAAAAAAAGAAAAGTCACTCCTCGAGTGTTGCACTCATTAAACATTTATATAATGTGTGTGTGTGTGTGTAATATCAAATTCAGAGTTTATTTATCAAATGCAGGAAATAACACAGCGTCATTCTGAACAGTGACATTCTTGTGACATGGCACACAACATCTATGCAGTAAGAATTAAAAAATATATAAAGCAGAAGTATAGCAATAATATACATAACAATGTAAACTAGAAGCAATTTTAAAGAGAGTAGGATGGGAAATATGAACAATATGATCAGTATGATCATAGATCAGTGTTGCTGGTTGAGGAGCCTTACGGCCTGAGGGAAAAAATTGTGAGTCTGGAAGTGCCTTCCCCGATGCTCTGGTTGTGTCAACCAGACGGCAGCAGTGTGAACAGACCAAAGCCTGGGTGGCTGTAGTCTTTGATGATGTTCCGTGCTTTCTAAGGCATCATGTATGGTAGATGCCTTGGTCAGAGGGGAGATGGCAGCCGATGACGCGCTCCGCCAGAGGATGCTCTCAATGGTGCACCTGTAGAAGTTGGTGAGAGTTTTTACAGACATGCCAAACTTCTTGAGTCTCCTTAGGAAGTAAAGTTGCTTTTGGGCAGTTTTCACTGCCGGGTTTGCTTGCCTGGACAAAGTGAGGTAATATATTTATGCAGGTGCAACCCAACAGGCACAAAACATACTTGGCAGCAACTGAAGATGAAATAAAAAAAAAAGATACTTCAGACAGGAAAAGTATATCAGTATCACAAGTAATTGTGATATTGTTGAGCCTCCCCTACCTAATTAAACACCTTTCAGTGGCTACATTTAAGTAGTAAGTTACATTTTCTAAGCAAAAAATAAGTACAATTCTCAAAAAAAGTACAATTCTTTGTTGGCCTATCTGCACATGCTGTGTAAAGACTTCCAATTCATAATCTCCTTTATTTACTGAAGGAGCTGTGATAGGAGTATGAGTGCCATCTATGCAGGAAATCACCCCTGGAAATGCTAAAATATTAACTGATTAGTGCTTCAAGTCTCAAAGCATCATACTAAATAAACTGATTACTGCTTAGACTGATACAGTACCTGCAAATCTGTGGAATTATTCTTTGATGAGTCTTGTGGTTCTGTGACAAAAGTGTACAGTTTCAGTGCAAGAGTCACATCTCTGACAGCCCGACAGAGACAGTTGCCTTGGACGTATGCTCAGCGCCACCAATGTTATACAGAAAACTCAGGGATACTTGGAAAACCAAGCATTTCATTGCCATAACTTGTTATTGCAAATGACAAATAAACCTTTTGAACTTTGAACATAAAACCTGCTAGCGAGCAGGTTAGCTTCACGGAGTATGTTGCTGTAGTAACTGACTCAGAGAAACGCTGAATTGTCTCTTTGAAAACCTAAACCTAGAGTTTCCATCAACACTGAGTCACTATGTTTTCACCTAACCCGCTTTCTGAAATAATACCCCCCTTATGTTCACATTAATTTTCAAATGTAACTTTTTCCATATTTGTTACATTCTAGCCTTATTCTAAAATTGATTAAAATAATTTTTTCCTCATCAATGTACACACAATACCCCATAACGACGCTAGGTTAAGTTCATTCAATCTTGTTTTAATCAGACCAGAGAATTTTCAAATCAAATGTATTTTATAAAGCCCTTTTTACATTAGCAGTTGTCACAAAGTGCTTTTAGATAACCAGTCTGAAACCACAAAGAGCTAGCAACATGACACAGTGTGTCATTTCTAGGGTCTAAAAGAAAGCTAGAGTTTGAAAGGTGTCCAGTCCTCTTCTGGCTATGCAGGGTGACAATTAGAAGAGTGCTTGACCTTCTGGGCCATGTCAGTGTTTTTGCTTGATCATAATACAAACAGGTCAATGAATGCATCTGGGCTGTGTCCAGAGTCCTAAAACAGAAACCAAGTCAGCAGTATAAACACCTGGACAATGATAGGGACAATCAGGTGGGGAGTGGGAAGTCTTCAAGCAGCAACATGATCTGCAATACAGCTAGGAGTCCTTTGGACAGGAAAAGTTACATGTAATTTGGGCGGGTATTTCTGAGGTGTGAAACGCGTAACCCCAGGCTAAACCTACAGTGTAAAACTAAGGACTGAGACGGGGGGCTGGACGTAGTAGCTAAGATCAAGACAGGCCTGACTGACCCCAGTACCCCGGCACATTAATATAGTAGCATAATTATAGGGGCTGAGATGGGGGGTCTAGACAAACTGTGGCCCTGTCTGAAGTTAATGGAGACAGTGTTTCCCCATCCAGAAGGTGGCGTAGTAACTAGGTGGTGTCTCCCACCTAAAGGACTTTCAGACCCCAGTCATTGTCTGACAGTCCTTTAGGTGCCTTCTGACAAACTCCAAACAGGCTGTCGTACCTTTTATTGAGGATTGTCTCTGTCACTGAAGCTTGATTGGAGTGATGCAGAGATGGTTGTCTTTCTGAAAGATTCTCCCATTTCCACACAGAAACTCTTGGACTCTGTCAGAGTAACCACTGGGTTCTTGGTCACCTCCCTGACCAACTATTTTTGTTTTGTCATTATAGGGTATAGTGTGGGTATTTTAGAAAAAGGCAGTATTGTAACAAAATGTTGAAAAAATGAAAGGATCTGAATACTTTCCGAATGCTCTGTATATTCTGGAAAACATGTTCTCTATTGACAAGGGTTTCCTTTGTGTCTGTTCAAATATCCAGACGTTCTCCCTACGCCCAGCATACGTAAGGTATTCAATGTGTCGAAGAATGGTTACTGTGTGATGGCTCTTCAGTGCTCCTCTCCAGTAAAGGACATAAACTTGTCTTTGGAACGAGATTCTTCATTTGATGGTTTCTCATGGCGTACTAACACCAGCACCTCTGTCCTGTGGACTTCTGACAAAACCAACAGAGACGTCAACTTTACCTGCACTGCTAGTAGCAGGTATTCTAAGTCCTCCAACAGTGTTAAGGAAAGATGCCAAGGTATGATTTTTCATGGACGATGAAGAGGTCAGGAAAAGTTCTAGTGACAGTAATGATTTAAATGGGGTTCCTGACCATGTTTCTTTTCTCATCCTCAGAGGAACATCTCAAGCCAGAAGTGGTGTCAAAAAAGACCTGTGACCCCTTAATTGTTTTTGTGATCTTATTTGTTGTTGGATTTTTTGTTGGATGTGTTTTTACAAAACGCACATGTAAGTTACTAGGATCTGTGACAAAATTATTTGTACTTGTAAATAACAGTATACAATGGTATGTTTCACATTTGCAAGCGGAGATACCCATGAGGGCTCAATACAATGCAATGCAGAAGAAGAAAAACATGGCTCAGCACAGTCAACCTCACCTACCTCAGTTTTTGATAGTATAACAAACCTGTCTGTCGATCTGTCTGTCTGTCTGTCTGTCTTTATCTTGTTTCTCTAGTTTCTCCAGCTTGATTTACTTCAAAACCAGTAATTACTATAACCAGGCTGCTACTAGTGGTGGCTACTTGAAGATACAGTCTGGGATATTTGCAATGATAGTTTTTTGCTTTGGCACAATTCTCAAATGATAATGAATATTTTTAAAACAACATGTGCAAACATCCAAACCACTGGGCACTTGTTCACAACAGATTAGAATTTCTCATTCCTGAAACAAATTGCAAATATTTTAGCACATTTATGCAAATGAGTAAGTACAGTTGTCTTGAATTTCCACAATTACAAATTAAATATGTCTTGGTGCTTCTCAGTTGAATTACTTGTAATCCGTTACTTGTAATCCGTTACTCCCCAACTCTGCACTCTCCAAAACATATATGAATTATTTCATTGTGTAAGTCATTACATGCACAATAGTCCATTCTATTGTCAAAATCTGTCAGGCATATATACTATGAATAACATTCAATTAATATGGATTTTTTGTAATGTCTGCTAAACTGATCACAGCAGAACAATGGATGGGATGGTTGCATCATGCAAGAGGATTTTTCTGGCGTTGCATCGCAAGGGATAATACCAGGCGTGATGTCAATGAAAATCTGCAGTCAGACAGACAGGAGCCACAGAATACCCAGATAGGTAAACTCTTTACAGTTTTTCTCAGTCTCTTTGGTACATTTCTTAGATCACAACTGAAATTCTCAAAATTAGTTGTTCAACCTTCACATCATCTAGTCACTTGTGCACATCATAAAAGCAATTTCTTATTCTTTTGAAAAAAACTTCCAATGCTTTGGTATATTCATGCAATTGATTTTGTACAATTGTCTGCTTTTTCCTACATACAATTGCTTATGTCATGTTGATCAAAATATGTTATACTTGTTCTCTGTTGAATAGTCTTCCCTCCCAAAACATCTAGGCATTAGTTCATTGCATAAGTCATTAAACGCCACATGGTGGAACCAGTTGTCATAATCATGTCAATCATATTTTCTACCCTCAATCACATACTCAGATGACCCTGCTGGTTGCCATGGAAGCAGCATGTGAGAGCATCATAGCAGACGGCTGCAGATGCTGGATAAGACCTTACAAATGATTATTTCAGCGCTGCATTGCAAGGGAAGATATCCATTGTGATATGGACGAGAACACACATTTTCAGTTAGCCATTACGATGTACAGTGGATATAAAAAGTCTACACACCCCTGTTAAAATGCCAGGTTTTTGTGATGTAAAAGAATGAGACAAAGATAAATCATGTCAGAACCTTTTCCACTTTTAATGTGACCTATAATGTGAACAATTCAATTGAAAAACAAAGCAAAAGCCGTTGTCCGCAGAGAGCTTCCAAAGCATCAGAGGGATCTCATTGTTGAAAGATATCAGTCAGGAGAAGGGTACAAAAGAATTTCCAAAGCATTAGGTATACCATGGAACACAGTGAAGACAGTCATCATCAAGTGGAGAAAATATGGCACAACAGAGACATTACCAAGAACTGGACGTCCCTCCAAAATTGATGAAAAGACGAGAAGAAAACTGGTCAGGGACGCTTCCAAGAGGCCTACAACAACATTAAAGGAACTGCAGGAATTTCTGGCAAGTACTGGCTGTGTGCTACATGTGACAACAATCTTCCATATTCTTCAAATGAATGGGCTATGGGGTAGGGTGGCAAGATGGAAGCCTTTTCTTACAAAGAAAAACATCCAAGCCTGGCTGAAGTATGCAAGAACAAGTCCCCCAAAAGCACGTGGGAAAATGTGTTATGGTCTGATGAAACCAAGGTTGAACTTTTTGGCCATAATTCCAAAAGGTATGTTTGGCGCAAAAACAACACTGCACATCACCCAAAGAACACCATACCCACAGTAAAGCATGGCGGTGGCAGCATCATGCTTTGGGGCTGTTTTTCTTCAGCTGGAACCGGGGCCTTAGTCAGGGTAGAGGGAATTATGAACAGTTCCAAATACCAGGCAATTTTGGCACAAAACCTTCAGGCGTCCGTTAGAAAGCTGAAGATGAAGAGGAAGTTCACCTTTCAGCACGACAGCGACCCAAAGCACACATCCAAATCCACAAAAGCATGGCTTCACCAGAAGATTAACATTTTTGGAATGGCCCAGCCAGAGCCCAGACCTGAATCCAATTGAACATTTGTGGGGTGATCTGAAGAGGGCTGTGCACAGGAGATGTCCTCGCAATCTGACAGATTTGGAGCACTTTTGCAAAGAACAGTGGGCAAATATTGCCACGTCAAGATGTGCCATGCTAATAGACTCCTACCCAAAAAGACTGAGTGCTGTAATAAAATCAAAAGGTGCTTCAACAAAGTATTAGTTTAAGGGTGTGCACACTTATGCAACCAGGTTATTGTGAGTTTTTTATTTTTCTCCCTCAAAGATTTCAGTTTGTTTTTCAATTGAATTGTTCACATTATGGGTCACATTAAAGATGGAAAACGTTCTGACATGATTTATCTTTGTCTCATTCTTTTACATCACAAGAACCTGGCATTTTAACAGGGGTGTGTAGACTTTTTATATCCAGTGTATTTTTAGTTTCTCGTTTCCACCCACACCTCACGGGTTATTGTGTCTATGTTGTTTGCGGCCGTCTGGTGCTGTGCTTTTTCTCGATAAAGAGACGAACGTGTCAGTGTTGTTTTGTTACTTTAGTTTTTTGCCTCTCCATTACGCACTCGCTACCCAAGCACCTCACAATAGGAACCAAATTTCATCCAATCAAGGATGACCACAACAAGGACTGATGTACCACTGTACTGTTCATATAACAGAATTTATATAATTTCCTTCGTGAACCTAACAATATGCAAATAACCGTAAATATCAACACTGCATTTTGTTTTATTAATACAAAAATTAGCTTGTTTATTGATCAACCATAACTTGTTTTTGCCACCCGGCTACATTAGCATCAACAAAAGGTGAAGATTCCTGTCCTGACAAAAAAGCAAATAGTGCAGGTTATGGAATGAAATAGGAATATTCAGGCCTATCTACAGCAGGGTTGTCATCGGCCTGAAATTCAAGCCCTGCCTGACCTAAGCATGCTAAAATTAGGCCAGAGGCCAGGCCCTGTCCAGTGTCACAGAAAGTAAATGAGTTTGGCCTGAAAAAAGCCTGACTAGAAAAAAATGTTGTTACAGTTTGTGCATAACCACAAAGTTAACTATTACCAACATCGGGCTGGTCTGTCCGGTCATGTCAGGTTCAGGCTGAGAATGATCACTCAAATATATACTATACTTATATCATACTTGTCTCTTGGCATTGTGGAATTGTTGACGTGCTGCACGCTGCTTGCTGTTACCTACCTGGCTACCTGCCAAACTTTTTCGAATTTACTCTTTGTAAACTAATTGGTTAAATTCTACTTTACGAGTTTACCAACGCAACATTTTTTATCTGTTGACCTTTTTACCCAACTTTTCTACACCGGGACTCTATTTGGACATAATTAACGGAACTACTCACTCCTGAACATCCGAAGCTAAGTACCATTACTATGCCTTATCACTGTAATTGTTGTAGCTACAACACGGAGGAGAACTATCGTCTTCGGGTAAAGATAGCAGAGTTAGAGGCTCGGCTTCAG
>JACXGI010009707.1:0-29565 GCA_016801175.1 Esox masquinongy
ATCATGGCTAGCCTGTGTTGGGGAGTAGGGTTAGTGTAATAATGGCTACCCTGTGTTGTGGAGTGTAGATAGGATAGCCATGATCACACTACTGGGGTTAATGTGATCAGGGATAGCCTGTGTTCAGGAGCGGGGTTAGTGGAATCAGGGATATCGTGGCCACTTTGCCCACTGAATATTTAAATGGGGCCACTGGTGTCTTGTTTTTTGGGTACGCTGCCAGGCATTTGTATCCCTTTTGGCACAATTTGTAACTTCTTATTTTCAGGATAGACATATTTCCCAATCTCAAGCTGTTAAAAATATGATACAAGTAATTACACAAGTGGCATTGTTGAATAATAGGAATTATGATTTCATATATAATAAGCCATAACTCCCCTTGTGACAGGAAAAATGGAAGCTTGTTGTGTGGAACAGGCAGGGGTAATTGAATGCTTACATAACAAATATATCTGTGGGTAACAACGTGCATGTGATGTTCTCAACGTGTTCTATTTTCTGATTTTAAATATTCAATATTTGTTTGAAAAAAAAAGTAAAATGTAGATTGGTCTTACTATATTAAAACTAGAGTTCAAGACTGACCTTAAACGAGATGAACAAATATTAATGCATAACAAATCACATTAAATAAGTAAACAGAAAATATGCAGAAATTTACAAAACAAAGAAAATTACAAAACAAAGGAATAACTGACAACGATAATTAAAACATGGGAAAATGTTAAAGTGTATTATATTCTTTCTAGAGGTCATCAAGTGGGGCTAGGAGTTTGAATCCTCATGGCAGTGCAACAAGGATTCGAACTCCTGGCCCTACTTGGTTTGCTGCTTGGCATGGATGTCAGACAGGATTGGGGATGTTGGCCAAGAAATAAACTCTCATCCAGTGCCTATCTGTATGATTGTAAGTGTCTTGCTCAAGGACTTTTTAAATCCTTGGATTAGGGATTTGACCTTTCAGATACTGCTCCAACGCACTAACCACTATTGTACTTACTACGCTAAGTCAGACTGCAGACTGTCATTTTTATTTGAGTGTTCTTTCAAATATATCTGGTGAATCGTTTAGAAATGACTGCACTATTTATACATAGTCATCCATGTTAGGGTACTTAAAGGTATTTGGACAAATTCAAAATGTCTGTTAAAGTACTCAATGTTGAATTTATTCCTTTAATACTCGCACAGAATGTCTGTGCAAATGGTCTGGATGCATTTGTAATTAGTTGTTTTTTTTGGGTTGCACCATAGATTTAGAATTGAAAAGATTGGAAAACAATATCTCATGCCATTTAGGAGTCAATCATACTTTGAATAAGAATAGATTATGTTTCAGGACATTTCCAAATAATTGTGATTTCTGACATGGCAACGTATAATTCTCACTAAATGGTGAATAATAATGCTTGAGGAGGTTACATAGGAATAAATACCATACTCCCCTGATAAACTGCTAACATCCCGTGTTAATCTATTATGTGTCAGATGTTAGCATGTCTTGGTGTTATAATCTGTGTGCCTCTGTGATTATTTTACACCAGTTACATAATTCAGTAATTCCATGTGCTTTCCTAGCTTACACTTAAATTGTTAGCTCATATATCCTTTGTTTGTAAGATTATTTGACATATGCTTTCCCATAGCCGTTACTGTACTACATAGTAATGTTGATACTATGAACTGTAGTTAGGCTATTCTTTCTGATCTTTTTTGTTTGTAGAAACCATCCAATGTCATCATTTCCATCCTTTTCATTATTAGCTACATAAAGGGTCAGCTGAGATGAATAAAGGTCTTAATGTTCTGATTAATGTCTCATGAACGGACAGGTAAACAACTCCATTTGGAGTAAACCATGATTATGTTCTTACACTCTACTGTGAATCACTCGGTCCTGCAACCCTACACATCAACCCTTCATGCTGTTCATGGTCTTACAGTTAGGCATACAGGGGGAGGAAAAAATAATAGAAACCTAACAACATAGTAATATCAAGGACCTAATAATGAGACACCCTTTACCTTCAGAACAACTCCAATCCTTCTTAGAATGCTGTCATACTAGTCCTGAACAGTGTGTAGAGGGATATTGCACCATTCGTCAAGAAGGAAACCCTCCAGTTCTTTGAGGGATAAAGAAAGTGGAATCTACTCCAGAACCTCCCATAAAGGTTCAAGGATGTTAAAATCTTGTGATTGGGTTGGCCATGAAAGGTGTTAGATGGCATACTGGTGTTCATAAAAACACTCTTGAATTTGTTTTGCAGTGTTTGCACCATAGGATGTGTCTGGTCCTGTTAAATGGCCTCACTCCTCGGCCGTTATACGACCATGTAGAGGAATCATTGGACCCAATGACTCCCATAAGATGGCTGCCCATGCCATTATGGATCCTTCAACATGTTTAACAGCAGACATTGTGGGCTGAAGATATCCTTTGGTTTTCTCCAAACGTAAAACCACCCAGATGTAGGAAATAGGAGCGCACATTGGGAGTATGTTCGCATAGGGGCGCAGGTTGGGAGTATCTTTTGAGGGTTTTAGCTTGCTGTAAAAAACGTATTAGTTAGCAAATAGTCATAGCCTATTAACTATCTCAAACAAGTTTGCTTTCACTATAATGGATATCAGAAATTAGCTTTGCCAAAGTACCCATAAAAAGGAGGAGAGCAACCTTCAGATGCAGCACCAACAAACTCAAGAGGCTGCAGCCAAGGCCACCAGTGATTACATTGCTGAGCTCCAGATAGCTCTGCATATATTGTACTCACTCTTCTACAGCACAAACGTTGCTAGGATAATGTCTCCACAGCTCCCGCAAACTACCACTTTTCCTGATAATCTTGGAACAGAGCCAGTCTAGGTACCCTATACGGCTAGCCTAGAATCCTATCCCAGACGCAGGTGTTCTGTCCAAACATTTGGTTCAAACCACTGCTATTGCTTAATTGATTATGTAGCTAGTTCAAATTTGATTCACAAAATTGTATTGTGCCATATCACGACTTGCTCTTGCTACAATGAGTGGCATTATTTTCTATGTTTGAAGCGGGCCTATGGGACATGGCATTTAAGACAGCTGTTTATGGATGCATCTCCACAGATACAGAATAGGGAATAAAAATTGCACACTATGTGTGTGTCACAGTATATGCCGTCTTGTTACAATGCGTAAAAGGCATTGTTGACAGGTTGACAATCAGCAGAATTCAATACAGTTTCAGTGCTAGAACTAAAGAAATTTGCCCCCTCTTTCTTATTCCAGAATGAAATTGAACTTTGACAAGGGCCAAATTGTGATGGCTAGACGACTGGGTCAGAGCATCTCCAAAACTGCAGCCCTTCTGGGGTGTTCCCAGTCTGCAGTGGTCAGTACCTATCAAAAGTGGTCAAAGGAAGGAAAAGTGGTGAACCGGCGACAGGTTCATGGGCGACCAAGGCTCACTGATGCACGTGGGGAGTGAAGGCTGGTCCGTGTGTTCCGACCCAACAGACAAGCTTCTGTCGCTCAAATTGCTCAAAAAGTTAATGCTGGTACTGATAGAAAGGTGTCAGAACACACAGTGCATCACAGTTTGTTGCGTATGAGGCTGCGTAGCCGCAGACCAGTCAGGGTGCCCATGCTGACCCCAGTCCACAGCTGAAACCGCCTACATTGTGCACGTGAGCATCAGAACTGGACCACGGAGCAATGGAAGAAGGTGGCCTGGTCTGATGAATCACGTTTCCTTTTACATCACGTGGATGGCCGGGTGCGTGTGCGTCGCTTACCTGGAGAACACATGGCACCAGGATGCACTATGGGAAGAAGGCAAGCCGGCAGAGGCAGTGTGATGCTTTGTGCAATGTTCTGCGGGGAAACCTTGGGTCCTACCATTCATGTGGATGTTACTTTGACACGTACCACCTACCTGAGCATTGTTACAGACCATATGCACCCTTTCATGGCAACGGTATTCCCTGATGGCATTGGCCTCTTTCAGCAGGATAATGTGCCCTGACGCAAAGGAAAAATGGTTCAGGAATGGTTTGAGGAACACAACGAGTTCAAGGTGTTGACTTGGCTTTCAAATTCCCCAGATCTCAATCCAATCGAGCATCTGTGGGATGTGCTGGACAAACAGGTCCGATCCATGGAGGGCCCACCTTGCAACTTACAGGACTTAAATGATCTGCTGCTAATATCTTGGTGCCAGATACCACAGCACACCTTCAGAAGTCTAGTGGAGTCCATGCCTCAATGGGTCAGGGCTGTTTTGGCGGCAAAAGGGGGAACTAAACAATATTAGGCAGATGGTCATAATGTTATGGCTGATCAGTGTATTTTGTTGTGTTATGAAGTATACTTTGATTATGATGTAATCTTGCAGGCATAGTCAGCTTTGATTTAATTGTAACCTCACCAATGCAGTTTCTTCTCTAGTAGTAGAGAGGGTAGACAGAAAATTAACATGAATAGAAGATGGTTCGCACTTCGCCACAAGTTTCAGGAAACTCTGGATCTTTTCATCAGGTGGATTAAACTCAACTCAAAAGTTAGATCTTCAGCCAGTGCTTATGTTTAACTGTTGGTTGCTACCACCCCCTCACACCATAGATGTTCGAGGTCTTAACTGGGAGAAAACACGTTCTAGAATAGATATTGCAATGAAAAGCATCCCCTGTGATATGGTGTAGTCAACTCAATGGGACTTCTAACTTAATTGGCATATATCTCCTTACTCAGTTGGTCATGTGATCATAACTCCTATCGGTTCATCAGGAGGGATCATCCAATGAGTATTCTGAAATTGATAAGTGGAACATGTAGTTGGCCTCAGTGGCTCTGCCCATGATATCGGAGACACTAAAATAGGAGCTATACAGAGACATCTAACCAGGGTTTTTCTCTGCATCTATATGCTGCATCTACTTTCCTTCTTTCTATTGCAATGCTGATTATTTAGATTGGTGTGACACACAGAAGAGTGTAAGAAACACGCAGGTGTGCGTGATAACTAGGACATGACATAGAATTCATATTTAGTTTTGAGGTGGAGTGAAGGAAACAAACAATTGGAATTTCCTGCTTTCTTGGGCACTGCAGGCCGAATGCAAAATGCGCTTTACATTAAAAACGTCTACCAATCACAAATCCCAGACATGTGCGTGGAATTATTAGCACGGTGGCTAAATGCTATACTGCACCAGTTCCAAACCGGTCTATAGACTTTGGCTAGGTCAACCATCAAACCAGACATCAATGCAGCGGTAAGCTTAAGCTGAAGTGACCAACTTTACCAGAAGGTGGCGTAAGAGTAACATATTTACAATTTTCAAGGTAAATTTTAAAAAGGTACTTTTGAAAGTCAACTTTCGACTCCATATAATTAGGCTATTAATCCAAAACGTTTGTAGTAAATAAAGTAGTGTTGCTATTAAAGTCATATAACTTAAGTGACGGAATAATAATGGTATATGTTTAACAATTATAGTAGGCCTATATGCATTTTTGGCTTTCCAAAATAATGTTATACATATATATGGGTCAATCAACCATCAGTTACCAAAGTTTATGTTTACAACATTTAAATCTCTAATAACAGTAACATGTTTTAGTTCAAGTAAAATGAGCTATCAAAAACAATACTTCCTATCCTTATTCTAACTGACAAAAAAACGCCTATATCCGTCTTATCCAGACGCATATCGTGTGAGCCTATTTTAAAAGATTAGGCTATTTAATAGGATCACAACCACATAGCCCACTCTTTGCGTTTTAAAATGCACAAAGAAATATTCAAATTTAGATTGACTAATAAATGTCAATTTGATCATTTCCCATACGCTGTTCTGCAGACTTATACTTTGGCCGTGAACTCTTATGTTGAAGCAGGCCTATTTATATTATTCAGTATGCCCAAACATTTCAGAACAATTTAGAAAATGGCCAAACATAGTTTAATCATGTAATAGCATTGTCATTGTATTTAAGTTTAACTATTCTTATTTCTGAACAGTCACGCACATTGATTTAGTGAAAATGTCCTACATAGAAACGGAAGGGTCCTCCATTTGATTGTCTGAGGCTATGAACCCCATCATACAAACGGATTAATTTAACGATTCAACCGGGAAACTTTGTGTTTTGGATAGCCTCTATGGGCATACAAGATTGTGCTTTGAATGGCATTGACATTGCAGGGCGATCTTGTGACGCATCATGATTGTTTCGATATAGCCTACGATTCTAATTATATAATTCGCGTATTTAAAAAGGAACTCGATTTAGCAACATATAAAGCAAACGAGTCTAAGCATTTCTGTGCTGTGGTTATTGTGTTTTGAAGCACAAACTTTATGAATAATGAAAATGCTAATAAACCTATTTACACACACACACACACACACACACACACACACACATCTTCTCACACGCACGCATACACACATTTTACACTCTCCTCCCTCGGTCGCTCCTTCTGAATAGTCTTTGGTTTCATTCTTCTTTGCATCCATCAGGGAGAGGGAGTCCTGCCAGTGCCCGAAAACATTGAACAGACACTCACTTCGCCTAACTTTTAGACTGTTGCACGACGAAAAATGCTTAAAATACTTAACATATATTGGCTGCTATGTTGATTGACAACAGTGACTATCTAGCCGAACAGGGGAAAACAAAGTTACCAAAGCGCCTCTCGCCATTCTGACAAGTCAAACTTACTTTGCGCACCGGAGTTTTTAGTGGCCACACAAGTTGACTATTACTTTCTACACTTATACAGACAACAGTGATATGATTGTTCTTTGATATCAACCGGATACCCAGACTGGATACATTAAGCAAAGGTAGGAAAAGCGATGTTGTGTCGTTATATCTTAACATGTCCATTTAGCAATGTGGGACTTTGACTGGCTGTTGTCTTCCAGTTATAACGTTTTCAAGGCTAGGTTCCAGCATCATATATTAACATTTTATAATTTATTAATATGTCTATTACCTCTTAGGTAATGTTTATTATTGTATTTTATTAAGGGAACATTTCAATTGTATCGCCATGGGTTCGTGACTTGTAGGCTAGTGATGTGCAAAGATTTGCTACATAACCAAGTCATTACTAGTGCTTTTCATTTGCAGATTCAGTTGCAATATTTTGTGCATTTGATGCCTATAAGTTTGTTAGGCCTGTGTTTTAGTGGATGACGTAAAAAAACTTTTGTGAACTTTAGTGTTATCAAATGGTTTTTTTGTAAAAATGTGAATGAACTAATTCCGTTCAATCGCGGTTATATCACTACATTTCAATGTAATAGCCCGGCAACTAGTCTAATAAAAGTCGTTTTTCCAGCATTCCGCTTGAACTTGCTTTGCGATCGAGCCCTGCGGCTTGCATATGGCTTGTGGTATTATTGTAAGCTATTGTAATAGAAAAAAGGTAGGAGGTAGTTTCATGTTCGGCCACATAGTGGTACTATTCATCGAAAACGACGAACAGTTTTCTGGCCACCACAACAGTAAATGTCGAGCCTTTTCGAGTTGGTTCGCTGTGCGCACGCGAGTCCGGTTGGCTTCCGCGGCATGTCCAAATCAGAATGAATTTGATACAGTTCTAATCAACTGGAAAATGGGAATATTGTCGACGCTGCTGTGTATGGGATGTCTCTCTCACAAGTTTACTCTCTCTCTCGGGTCACAGAAACTGACCCTAAAAGAATGCGTGGTGAGTCATAAATCAAAATAGACGCAGGCTAACCCTTCGTTCTAAAACTGATCCATTGGGAGACAATACCAGAGAAACAAGACTTTGGTCCCAGCGGAGAACACGGCAAGACGAAAGGTGAACTTAGTGAAGTAAGTTGACTTCAATTGGAAATCAGAATACTTTATAGGCGACACATTTCGCATTTACTTTGTTTTCAACTTGAAAAGTAAAAAACAGTCTGTAATCTTCAGACTAGATTATTTTTTTCTACATTTGTTTTTAATTATAGCAATCATTACAGCAATTATTACGGTTGCATAATATTAAAGTATAGGCAATTACAACATTTAATTTACAATTTTAGTTTAAGGACTATGCATGTTATAATTTTAGTTTAAAGACTATGCATGTTATTGCGAGGGTCGTTAATTTAGTCCCCTTAGAAGTGTAGGGTAGCCTGAAGCCTATTATGGCTTGCACTTGACTGGAACCTATAGAGTTTCTCAAACTTCTCGGGGACCGCCAAATGTTTCACAATATCATTGTAGCCCTGTCCTAGCTCATCTGATTCACCCAATCAAGGGCGTGATAATTAGTTGACATGTTGAATTAGGTGTGCTAGCTCTGAAATACTTCAAATACACGGAACGGCTGGCGGTCCCAGGGGAGAGGTTTCATTTGGGAAGGCTATCCTGTGAAAAGGTTAACCGTTTTCTTGAGGTCACTATGAGGATTCGTGTGGTGAACTTGATATATTTACATGTCAGGGTACAGGAGGACGAGGCGCACATAAGCATCATCGATTTCCTGCAAAAGGGAGATAGATCATCATTGTAGGGTGTTTCCCAAATTTAGACGCACAGAACTTATTAGATATCGCGTTCGGGGTTCTGCACGCGTACAGATAAGGTTATTGCACGCACAGACAACCAGTACGATTTCACGCGCCAATGAGGGGTTTTAAAACAAGTTGATTGTAGTATACTTGTTGACACTGCAGTGACACTGGTAGACTATAGCCTCAAATGACAACAACATTCCACCCAATTCGTTTAATGCCCTATTGTTGTATTGCTATTTGAACACTTTTGGGATTCTTTATGCGGTTTGAAATAGCGCCTGTAGTCACCAGCGAAGTGTATTGTCTTTGCTTGCTAGCTGAGGAACTGAGAAGCACATTCCCGTTGTAAGCGAGTGTCTGTTTGAAAAACAATCCGACTACGGGACCCTCCGCGGGGGTGAAGTTGATCTCGTATGGCATTTTGTTTTGAGCAGGTGCTGTGTGTTGAAGTTCCCTCATAAGGTAAAGTGGTATTAGAGTGCGGTCCACGTCCAAATGGCAGACTTATAAATAGGCTGCCAATTCAGCACATTGTCCCGGGACGGCAGTTATACAAGGGCTGTGCTGTCCACTGTCTGAGAAACCTTATAGTTGCTGCGCACTTGTATCTCGCCTGCATTTAACCAGCCAGTACTGTTCTGTTGACTGTGTGTGTTAATTCAGCGTTCGATTCTGATATGATCTGCGCAAACAAATTAAACATCGCTTATCTTTCACACTCAATCTTTATTGTAGGCTTTATAGTAATTGTATCTTGAAGTCCCATACAACTGCATATAGGTTGCTTGTATGTTTTAATCTCCCTAAGTGTAGACTATCATGTCCAACTATTTACACAACGGTAACTCTCAGATTTATTTTAACAATCAAACTATTTATTTGTCTTTGCGTATCTGTTAGTTCAAATAAGATTTTTTTTTGGGGGGGGGGGTTGAAGATAAAATGTATCGAGAAAATGTGCAACGCTGTTTGCTATTGAGGAACCTGTTTACGCATTCAACATGAAGTTATTTAGAAAATATGGTACTTTTTAAAGGTTTTGCTATTACATATATTTCAATATCATGTGCACAGAAATTAGTAATTAGATGTAAAAGCCTTATTGATTTTGAGAACAAGCAAAGGGGATCCTCTCCCATTTAATAGATGGTTCGTTAGGCCTAACAATGTTTTTATTTAAACACCTCTTTAACTTGTCACATGAACATTCCTGAGTAGTTTTGTCCTTTAATTGTTGCCCTTTATAGTTGCCATTTTTTCTCATGATTCTGAATCCCCTTGTGTATATCATATGACATCAAAGTTGTCATATAGATACCAAAAATAAGTTTTACATGTCATTCTTTGGTTTTTAGAGTACTCCATCCAATCTAACTGAAAGATGCAATTGCATTGTGATTGTGTAGAAAATATTGCAATAAACGACAGTTTATTTTTTCTCTTGTGCATTCCCTTCAATTGACCTAGAACACTTTCAAATTGTTCACCCCAAATTTATCAGAACTGTAAAATCAATAAAAAACAGTTGCTAGGTTTTACGATAAATGCTGATGTGAATTATTTGCTATTTGCAGCAGAATAAAAAGAGATTTTGGGGAGAATATTTGCCCTGTTAGCTTTCTCTTTCATCCAGAGTGACATTCTGTTGGCAACACACAAGGGGGCAAGCAGTTGCAGGCGACTTACAGGTGAGGGTGTTTGACAGCTGGCAGAGAGAAAGAGAGAGAGGGAGAAAGAAGGTGAGAGAGAATTTGAGTTATGCATTTATCACATTTGGCTGCAGTTAATAGAAGCTAGCCTGCAGCCTACCATAGTAATAACATAGCAATGGCTACATGTCTATTTCCACTACAAACCAATTTTTTTTCAGAAATGACTCAAACACATTTGTTAAAGAATACGTTTTTATTAATTTTACTGCATTTTATCCATGTTTTGGCACTGTTCTTTTTTTGTCATCTTGTTTAGATTGTTTTTTTCATAGATAAAGCTCATTCTCCTTTTAAGAACTACGCATGCATTCCTGAAACATTTGCATTGCATGATTTGTGATTTTGTCCATGTTTTATGATTTCATTCCCCTTGAAATTTGAAATAAACAGGCTGTTTTGTTCTAGGGAGTGCACAAGCCAGAAAGTCATCGTTATTGGCTGTTTAGGTCTTTTGAAAGACACCAGCACACAAATTGGGCATGAGTTGTACAAATGGACATTAAACGTTTAGCCATAAGTATTTAGCTCCACATCATAAGTACATACTGGCCATCCTATACTTATCTGCAGCTGTATGACACACCCAAATTGCAGTCTTACTGACGAAAAAGAAAGGTTGAAGTTCTGGTGAATGGGCGCTTGAAGTGCGACAGCTGATTGAGGGGGGATGTATTGCTTTCTATTTTCCCTCCACCATATAACCTTGGAGTCTGATTTCCTATTTCGTCCATTTTCTCTGTTCCACTGTCAGTGGCTGTGAGGACGTGCCCTTTATGTGGGGTGCTGCTGTGGCACCTGCTCCACCACCATTCAATTATCCATCAAAATGGGATCATACCTGACAAACAAGTAACAGCCATAACATAAACTATGCTTAGTACTCCTCCTGTGTGATCCACTTTCGTGTGTTTGCTCCCCCCTCAAACTGAATGCTGTTCACAATCAGACATTGTGCAGGGACGGGCCCCAATCAAACCAGTGTTTTGGGGTTTTGCAACATGTAGCAGGAGTTAGTCTCCAGGCTTCAACACAAGCATTTCTTCTCTTTCAGATCCCCTTATCTTTCCCCTTTGAAAACCTTGGAATACAATTTGTCTTGTCTTCAATGGGATCCTTCCACATGTTCCCAGCGTTTCTGAAGCTAACATTAGCTGTGTGGAGGTTGTGTGGATACTGCCAGGACCCTTTTGCTTAGGCCAGTTGTCTAAAACCACTTGTTCAGAGCTACTGCTCTATTCACCGTAACATCCCTACCACCCTACAGGGACAAAACCCAGCTGGATCGGCAGCCATCTTAATCACCAGCCATCATGTTTATTTAGGCTTGTCAAAGATAATACCTGGAGGATTCCATGTAAAGCCCACAGGAAATGGCATCACAAGGCAGCCGTGCAGGAACTCCAAGCCAATCGAATGATAAATGGGAAAGTCATTGCGTTATATTGTCCTGAAATTACTTCTTACCATCGTCCAGGGCTTTCAATTAAACCTAGAGCAGGCTTAATCAAATCTTACCCTACGAAGTCCGGAGTGCTGCTGGTTTTCTTTTTTTAAAGATTTTTTTCCCCCAGGCATTTTTATGCTCTATTTGACAGGAAAGTGTGGAAAGACAGAGGAGAGTTTTTGCCGAGAAGCAGTCGGCTGGACTCGAACCCAGGCTACATATTACAGTTGTTTGCCGGAGGCAGTGGCTTAGACCGCTGGACCAACCAACACCACATACTCCTGGTTTTCTGTGCTACCTGATAATTAACTTCAACCACCTGGTGTCTCACATCGCTGATTAGAAGGGGAATATAAAACAAACAAACAGTGGAACTGGCTTCCAGTTCTAGTTTTGTATCTGTGGGAGACCTAGATGCACTCAAACACTCTGAATGGGAACCTGCCCATTCCACATATCTCCTAGACAAGCAGGTCTACCAAGCTTGTTCAGACAGCAGTTTAATGCTTGCATGTGAGTGTGAAATAGATCAGTGTCACATCTATATTCTCCACTGTACTGCCTGGAACTTCTATCATTGTAATTTTATTAGTGTAGTTTTAACAGTGGAATCACTGTTGGTACAGGCCAAGGAGTCAAGGAGTTCTGGAAAAACATTCCTCTGGAAGCAAACTGCAGGTAAAATGCTGCATTTGTTGTTGTCCTCGGTTTTCGCCAGTGGAGCGCTGCATTTTTGATCAGTCTCTTTGGTTTTAGCCAAAGGACTGCTGACTTTTTGATTTTTGACAGAGTGAGATGGCCTAGTGACTGACACTTGTGCTTTAGTCATTCCATGGCCATCAGTCCACCGTAAAGCCCTGTTATTGCACTGCAGCAGATGCCTTGTCTATTATGGAAGCCTTGATGATTTACCAGAGAGGGAAAGAGCGCACGCTAGACAAGCAGCTCTGCTGATGTACAATAGCTCTATTTTCTCTCTCTCTTTTTTCTCTTTCTCTCTTTCTTTCAGTCTTTCTCAAGGTTGGGGAAATCGGGATTTTGTTTTTAAAGTAGATACCAAAAAATTAATTGTAATAAAATTTGAATTAGCCACAGCCCACAGTTATCAGAATTTGAAGTTAATTTGAATTAAACTGAGAGGTTAAAAATTGTACATTTGATTCATTTGAAAAATCGAATGGATATTCTACTAATAAATAAAAGTCATAAACATATCGTTTTGAATATGAGTTTGCTTATTACTCAAAGATGTCAGACAATATTTTTATATGTAAAAATTTGTTCCCCAAAGCAGTATTTAATGAAATGCATTCAGACAAATATATATATATATATATATATATATATATATATATATATATATACACAACTTTACTAATATTTAAGATCCTATCAATTATTTATTATATACAACCCTCTACATCAGCTAAAAATATTTTCATACCACTGTAATGATTTCAAATTGTTTTAGGAGAAGTTAGATGCATTATACTAAACATCAATATCACATTTATGACCATGGTGATGTTTGGATTTTATATATTTCAATTTACTTTCATTATATTTGATTTCCTTTAATTGAACATTTCAAATTCAATTCAAATTCAGTTTTCTGTGGAATTTTAAGTCAATATACATTCAAGAATCTGAATAATTATTGGAATTAAAGAACATTTCAAATCAATTCAGAGTTGACTCTTAGCCCTTTAATATACTACTATGCTTCGTTCTCTCTTACGCCTTTTGTCTTACCTGGTTTCACTTTACCTTGTTTTACATCAGAGATTTGTTAGTCTAGTACGTGAGTAAAAGCCTTAATTAACCTTAATTAGTAGATAATTGGCTAATAATACCTTGTTAGCTGTTTGGCAGGCAAAAGGTGGCAGCAGGTTACGTTCTGAGAATTGTCTTCACCTGACAGACAAAGCAATAGTAAATGATCAAACCCGCAACATTAATTGGCTATGAACAAGTTATAAACAAGCTATAAATCGTCTCAAGTAATTATGACATGCAACATGAATGGGCCTTACACAGGTTGTAAACTAGCTGGTAGACATTACCGGAGCATCAGGACACGCACCACCAGACTCACAAACAGTTTTTACTTCAAGACTATAAGGCTCCTCAACCAGAAACACTGATCTATTGGTCAGATGTACACTTCATATGCTCTGGTCACATTCTATGTATATTTATGTACATTAGCACATTTTAATGTATCCATTTATAGACACTACAACACTATATCTATAATATTTAAGATTTCTGTCCATATTCCTATTTCTACATTATTTGACGTTGCTTATAGTCACTATCGTTATGTATATTTATTATTTTCTGTTATTATTTTTGCTTCATATATTTCTTAATTACTACGTAGATGTCGCGTGACATGTCACAAGATGTTCATTGATCCGAATGACGCATGTTATTCAGTGCACTTATCAAAACAAAGACTTTGACTTTGAATGGGCTTGTAATGGTCTCATGTCCAGCTCCAGTCATCACTGACAGACACACGGTGCTGCGAGGGGGATCCTGAACAAAATATTCTTCACAGAATTTTTGTTTTCTCAATTTATTTTTTTAGGGTAAGAATATTAGAATAATTAAAAAACATGTCAGTCACTCAAAAGCTGTCATTTGGCCATAATCATATTAAGCCAACATTTTGATTGGTAGTTAGTGTGAACAGCTTTCTAAACTTGAATTGATCATTTGATCATGGTCAAATCCTCCCTGAGCTGACAGGGCAATGTGTCCTGGGGGATTGATCTGCAGTTGGCCAGCGTTGATTTAGTTAGTCATTCTCACTCAGATATCATATGAACATGACACAGGTCATGGTCGGCAGAAAGTGTAAAATTGTAGGTACTTTTTACTTTTAGGAGTCTCTCTCCAACTCCAAGACAAATGGATGGAATTACAGGGAGTAAACAAAATGTTTTCCTCTGCCAACAAGAGGGTTGCTACTAAAATCATATTATTTGTGAGGTGGAGTGCCAGACAACCAAATTTATTTCGCTTTGGTTGTATGAGCCGGCACTTAATGGTCTTCAGACCAGGAAGCTTCCATTCCCCAACTCTGTAACGCACGTTCGCCAGCCGCCAGGATGCTAAAAGGGTAGCTCGGAAAATATGAACACTTGACTCAAAATCGAAATGGAAAACAAATCATAATGAAGTTAAGCCTGGGTTTCTTTCTGTTGTGTTAAAAAAGAAAAATGGCCCTCCTTCTCAAACAAAAGAGGCGCTATAGAAGAAAGCTGTGAACGAGTTACCATATCAAATAACAAAACCCAGACTAGATTTGTTAGGCATTTCATTGTGTGCTTTACAAACTCTCTTAAAGTTGACACAAGTTGCGCCGAACAATGGCCTGGAACGTGTTGAAATTTGTCTTTGTCACATTGTTTCCAAGTGGATACATTAGTGTCACCTGCAAGGAGCGTTTGGCTTGATCATTACACACAACAGTTTCAACCAGCTGCAAGACTGTCTGTTATTAGTAGTTATTACCATTACATTATTACTAGTCATACTACCGTTTTTGTTCCAGAACTTGCTGTTAACCACAGTTTGAAGACAAAAAAATATGTTGAGTAGAGAGCATCATTTAATAAATGTGTTCCGTGAATATTTGGCTCTTTTTTTTATGGGATCATGTGATTTGTTCTCTGCATTATTGCCATGAATTATATCTACAGCTAGTCTTATTCTGGATATGGTTGAAAAAGGGAAATGTGCTGAAATGCTGTGGTGAGGGTGTGTGGTTTGGCCTCCCATACCGTTCCCATGAGCCTCTCTGACCATCTGAAAGGACTGCTGAAACTGACACACTTCGCCGACAGATACGCTGGCCTGACACACACACACCCATATTCTGGGTCTTCTGGATATGGGGCCTTTTGTGGATCGGGTTCTTGTATATTGATATGAATCACAGCAGGGATGTTGAGATGTTGTGCAACATGTTTTGGTGCCTGAATGAAAAGCTCCAGCTCCACGAGCCTATTCTTCACCACTCGCACATCAGCCACTCCTAATCGGGTGTGGCGGCACCACGGCGGGGTGTGCGAGGACTCAGAAAATGTGCGGTCAGAACCCCAGTGGAAGGACAGTGGTCCCACCCACCATGAACCTATAGCGGACCGTCGGTGGGCAGCTGTCGACGCAGGCTGTTTCTGTGGGTTGCAGCCTGGAGAGTCCTTTAATCAAACTATCATCGTTATGAGGCGGTGAGAGCCAGGCCCATACTACGACTGGGTCTGTAAGGAGGACCGGGAGTTGGAGTTGGACCACAGAGAAAGAGATGAGACCTGGGAGTTGGACCACAGAGAAAGAGATGAGACCTGGGCGTTGGAGTTCTGCCAGAGGAAAAGGGATGGCCTGGGAGCTCCAGAATAGAAATGCACAAGCTTTGGTTGAGATCCCTTGAACTCTCCCAATAGGAGATACATAGTATTCTGAGTAAGGCCATGGGACACAGTTTCAGAGACAATAAACTCGGACATATCACAATCTGACATTGAACGTTTAATGGAGAAACTATCCGAAAAGTTAAGTTTGGGATAGAGTAAAATAAAAAGGCTAACTGTTTGTATTTTTGTTCGGTGCCAAGAAGGCGTATCCTATTATCCTGTGGACCCTGATAAACATGTCATATTGCAGTCTGTTAGGAATGGCTGATAATGTAGCATACAACTTGAATGGGGGTGCTTTTTCCTTTCTCGGCTTATTTGTGTGCATTCTAGCGTACGGTGTTGTGTACGCAGGAATCCAATTGGCTAAGCTGCTGGGCCATACTCTTTCTGGATGATGGAGTATACTGAAGAGAGACTGGCACCAGTACCGTAGACTAAGCAGGCGTGCAGTCAGACTTCACTGTGACCTCGTAATCAAACGCACTGTATACGTTATGACAGATAGGCGTCAAGGCTCACCAACATTTGTATCGAAGGGTTTCTCAGCACCCCCCCCCCCTTTCCCCATCATCTGCTCTCGCAACAGTAGCAGTGTGTACGGGAGCCCATCTGAAGAAAATTACTAGCATTTCATGGGACCCACCTGTTGTGCTTTCAGCAGCGCTAACGCTAACCTCATGTCACCAGGACTTCTAGTGCTACCAGCTACACTTGCCTTCTTTCAGCCATCGCCTTCGGATCGGTCGGTCAGACTCAATTTTCGGGGTGTTACTAACAGTTGTAGCCAGGAAAAAGTACTTTCCTCAGGGCTCCAAACTTTTCAGTGTCCACTGTAATGGCCGCCTTTCGGTAGTAGTGGAAAACTGCTGCCTCAGCAGGCTGTGTCTGTGGGAATTTGAACTGTGTCCTCCTTTTTAATAAGGAGTATATAGGCTGGCTTGTGATGTCGACTGTTATTGCTGGATGCATGCTGTAGGAAAAAATCTCATTTGCTTTTCTGAAGAGCCATAGTGAAAAGAACCTAAAGTCACTATTGTGGCAGCCCAGGGCCTCTGTGTTAAATGTTGCTTTCTTTACTCATGCCATACATTGTTTAACTTCACGTATGTTTCCTGCACGTGTGTTTCCTAGTGTGACACTGGTGTCAGTGCACAATGAACTCTGTGCCCATTTTTTCATGTTACACACTGGAAAATGGTTAAGCACCAAGCCTTCTGTGAGACAGAGTTGAGAATTAGAACAACTATTGAAGCACGCCACAAATGATTATATGTTCTAGTGTTCTTTTGTCATTGTGTAACTCACTTCTATAGGAGGTGGGGCCAGCTGAAAGGTAGTAGGCAAATGAGAGGTGCTTTGGATGGTGTCGAACAACTTCAAAAACACATACGCCCCCTTTTTGACAGGCAGGTTTGCCATGGGCAATTGTCATCTTTCCAAACGGTGAATCATGATGTTTTCCCTTCAAGGTTTTGTTCTCGTTCAGTCTTCTGTCAAAGGGGAAATAAGTCACTGCTTCGCATGTACAAACCGTTTGGATCCGTGAGAATGACCAAGGTATTTGTGGATACCTTGAGGATCGGGGGATCGATATAATACCTCTTTGTTCACATCCCATCCTACAGAACTGCAAGTGAGCGCTTGGCTCGATGAAAGTGGTGGTGAGCGTGATACTAGCCGTCGTCTGGACAAAAGAAAGCGGAGATGGTGAAGGGCCCGTTGAGATGCTGGGAAAACCTGGAGCACAGTTCAGTACTCACCCCAGTACTCACCCCTGCCTGATTTAAGACGGCAATTTCAGCACCCCGGTCTGAGCACCGGGAGAAACCCAGGAGCGACATCATACGGTAGATTTGTGTTCCCCCACTAAATCATTTCCCTTTCTCACAGATTAAGCCCACTGGAGGATTAGTAGACAGTCGTTTCCCCCCAGCTCCCCACTGGACTCATTTCCATTTATGCATGCTGCAGTTCATTACAGGCCCTGCTCTGGCCTTGTAAATCTAACCCTGGCGGTTTCTACGTTAATTGCCCTGAGACTTGAAATTGTTATCGGGACATGACACAGTCGACGTCAGGTTGATGCTCTGTAACCTCAGCTCAATAAAGCGCTGTCAGTCTTTTGAGTTCCTATTATGCCATGGGATCTGATTGCTTGATTTGTTCTTTTTACAAAGGTAAGTAACTGTTTCTCTTGGGCATATCTTCAGCGTCCGACGTTACGTTTTTACTTTCAAGGGTTTCAAGTTAAGGTGCTTCTCTTTTTGGTAATGATACCAACACTGATGAACCTCTGATGTACACTCTCTCTTGGTTCATAGGTCTACCTTTTAGGGGTCTATCAGGGGCTTCAAGACAATGCTGTTAGGCCCAAGAAGGCACTTCTTCTCACGGCAGGTCTTTTCATGCAAAGACCGTCGGGCTCCAAAGCAACTCCCTCACAGGGCCTCCTTTCTTCTCTCTCACGCGGTGACGTGTTTGTGCATACCTCTACGAAAACCAACAAAAGAGACAAAATCCTTTTCACGGCTCCCTCAGACATTCCCTCCTTGTTTTTACAGTGTACAGGGAGCGTTCGCCGAGTGGAACAGGCTTTGTCTTGAAGACCAGGGGAACAATGGCAGCGAGCATAATGTAATCTGGCCTAAGTGTACCGAGCATGGGTGAGGTTGAGACTGATGTGTTGCCACTTGCCCCCTTCCTGCTGTCACCTACTCAATATTTCAGGTTTACGACGGCCTCAATAATGCCGGCTGTTAGTCAAGTCCATCCAGTGTTAACCAGGTCTTTTTGTGAGGGAGCACTGAAGCATTTTAGTCATGCAAAGCATCCCCTACCTAACCCCCCCTGCCTTTATTACAGTTTATTGGAGTTCTCGTGCAAATTCACATCTTGGTCATTTTTTTCAGACAGAAAAATGGCCTGCAAAAGGGAGACGATTGGTAATGTGTTGCCTACCAGCTGAGAGTGTTGGGCCTAAAAAATCTGTGGCTTTGCCCTTGAGCAAGGCAATCCACTCTAATCGCTCCAGTGTGTGTGTGTGTGTGCATTTGTTCGTCAGTCTCTCTCGGTTCGCATGCTGTAACTTCACGTGGACTGCACCTGAACCCGGGCCAAACAAGTAGCTAGCTGCCTTCTAATTTGGCCATTTTCCCCATTCCCCCTTGTACAGGTGTTTTCCGTAGCTGCCCTGACTTTTCAACTAACTCAGACATTGGGGTTTTACAGCTGCTGGAACTTTTGCCAAACAGGTAGCAGCCATTTCCCAGTTGTCAGAAGAAGCTGGGGACAGCTTTATCTCTCACTCACTTGTCAAAACATACTGCACGTATGTCTGTCTGTGTGTATGTGTGGAGGGGGAGACTGGTTGTGTCTGTTTGCCTGTGTGTATGTCCACGGGATGAGATGAGACGGAATGAGTGAGCGTGTGCCTAGGTGCACATGAGTGTGTGTGTGTGTGTGGTGTGGAGACTCCTTGTCAGGCCAGCGCTCCCACAAGATATGCCTGAGTTGGACTGGATGGGGTCCAGTGGGTTGTAATTCAATGATCTGGTGGATATTCTCAGAGGAGAAGGCCTGTCTTTGTTATTCTGGGCCTCTGCGTTCTGCCTCCCTGTTTTCCTGAGCAAATGTATAGACCTCAGTTAATAAGGTTATCATAGCAGGCTGTGAGTCTTTCACCCACGCCTATAAGCATGAAC
The DNA here is from genome assembly GCA_016801175.1 of Esox masquinongy. Lineage (NCBI taxonomy): Eukaryota > Metazoa > Chordata > Actinopteri > Esociformes > Esocidae > Esox > Esox masquinongy. The sequence goes on from JACXGI010009707.1 coordinate 19,814, forward strand.
TGAGCACTGACTTTCATAACTGCACTGACAAAGACTACACACACACACACACACACACACGCGCACTCGTACACAAACACGCCAGCACACAAGCATGCTCACACACACGGAGATGCCTTTGAGGGTTTTGTCTTGAGTGCGTTGGCATGTCACATTCCATATCCTGTGAAATGAAGGTCTTTATGTTGAAAAGTGTTTGTGTGTGTGTGTGTGTGTGTGTGAGTGTTTGTGTGTGTGTGTGTGTGTGTGAGTGTGTGGAGTGTGTGTGATTGTTGGCTTCTGCCCGCATATGCGTAAGCCAGCCTGTGTGTGTGTGTGTGTGTGTGTGTGTGTGAAGTGTGTTCCGTGGCTTGTTCCTGTCCTCTCCTGGGTAGCCAGCTGTCGTTCTGATTACCCAGTGTCCTCCAGGTGTTTGAGGCCGCCAGCTGCAGATGGGGGAGTGGCGAGGGTGTGCGGAGTGGTGGAGGAAGAGAGAAGGTAGGAGAGGAGAGCGACAGAATAACTAGTTCTGCAGATATCTGGAACGTGTTCAGACGAGCTGACAGGTCGAGGGTATGAACAGCACTCGAGGGATTTTTGACATAGTTCAAAGGATTTTTTTTAAGGTGGCTTTGACTCCGTGTTATTTGGACTAACTGTTATGAGGTGGCAGTGATTGTTCTGCGACTGACGAGAAACAGGCTAAAGAGTCAAGTTTGGATGTGGTACATACAGCATCTCGTTTTAACTCCGTCTCCTTTGATAATACCATTAATGGTAGAAATGCACGACTCACCCAAGGTCCGTTACTAAAGGACAATTGCACACTATTTCTTGGAACAGAGTAGACGAGTGGATGATTCTACTTCAGAAGTGATGTTTTCTGCTGAGTATTTGTTTAGTAGAAGTTTGAGAACTTCTTAGAATACAAGGGTTCTGGGTTGTTTTTGTTGGAATTGGTCTTAATTGTGCCCTCTGAGAAAATAAGTTGGTTCTAAAGAGAGAATCATTTTCCTGATTAAGCCATGAATAAAAGATCATATGTGCCCTGTATTTGCTTTTTTCTTCATTGTTCTCAATTAGCTTCAAATTGTAGAATCAAAGGCATGTTTGTTTCGACCGTTTTACACCACTGCATTGCTCTTAGTTTCAGTTATAAAGGCACTTACGAAATAATGTTTACTTTGATGATGTTGGCTTGTTGATGGTGTGTTTGTGTGTCTGTGTGTCTGTGTTTTTGTCTTCCATGATTGGCTCCATCCCAACCTCTCTCCCTCTGTTGTCCTCTCTCTGTTAGTTCAATTCACTTGTCCTTATCATTAAAGTCATTTCCGATTTAATCCTACCAAACCATTGGCCTCAAACCCATCACTTTCTCGTTGTTAATGAGATATCCAGTCATGATCATTTCCTACACCTAATTAGGGCCAACCCGTAACATCTCAGCTCTGGGTCCCGTTCATTAAGAATCTATCACGTAGCGTCTTTAAAAGTTTTGCAGAAGGAAAGCAAAAATGAGTGGTTTATTTGAGATCCTCCCTGTTGTCTCCCGTTATGCTCTTAATCAACGTAGAACTAAACAGTACATTTCCTGTTACCTTCCATCCTGCTGGTCCTTGAAGCTACAGTTTCACAGCTACGGCTTTGATGTATTGTGGTTGCTGTGGCGCCACAAATGCAGGTAGTTAAGGATGCGTGGGGGTCAATTAAGTTTGACCCTAGTAACTCGCCGTAATCGGCAGAGCCACTGGTATGAGGATGTTTGGATGCTAAGTAGTCAGCGAGCACACAGCTAGCCGGTCTATTTCCACTGGGCAGCGTCCGGATGGGACTCCTCTCTGCCAAATAGCACCCTGTTCCCTACACAGTGCACTTATTTTGACCAGCTCAGGTCAATAGCACTATGTAGGGAATAGGGGGCCATTTGGGATGACCCTTCATTTCTCTCCAGGTTTATGTGGACAAAATGGCCAGCCTCGTGGCATCAACAGTAATTGTGTTACACCGAAGCTTAACATACTTCTGACATCAAAGTTGCGTTCAATCTCTGTAACGTTTCGCGTGTTGCTAGTTTTGTGTGCATTAATACAGGGTGCTGTTTGTGTTTCATTACATTGCACAGCCTCTCCCACATAGAAACTCTGTTCGACAAGCTGGTATTGAAGGAACACATTGCATGCCATTATGTAAGTTAGGAGGACATAGTGCTATGCTGAAGATGGAGACATTAGATTAAAAACAACAAAATTATTGTATTTTATTTATAATGCCATGGCTATTTGCTTTAAGGGGACACACTGAGTGAACCCTAACTATACAGAACCTAATGACTTGGGTGTATGGAGGGGAGGAATAAAATATATAAAGCCAATACATTTTGCTAACCTAGTTATAAACTGTCCAGACAACAATGTAACGGTGATCTCTTGTTTTTGCTCTTTTTTAGGCGACGTTCATGAATTCGACACTGACCCACAAGTGAGCTGAGGTGTTAGTCTCTCAACTGATGTAAGTGTTGAGGCTATACTGACTTCTACATATGTAAGTGTTAAGGCTAGTCTGACTTCTACATATGTAAGTGTTAAGGCTAGCCTGACTTCTACATATGTAAGTGTTAAGGCTAGCCTGATTTCTACATATGTAAGTGTTAAGGCTAGCCTGACTTCTACATATGTAAGTGTTAAGGCTATTCTGACTTCTACATATGTAAGTGTTAAGGCTATTCTGACTTCTACATATGTAAGTGTTAAGGCTAGCCTGACTTCTACATATGTAAGTGTTAAGGCTAGTCTGGCGTCTACTGTACTGCTGTAAGTATTATGGCTAAACAAACCTCCACTGATGGAAATGTTGAGGCTATATTGACTATTTCTGCTGTATGTGTTGAGACTATTCTAACTCTGTAACAAGGACGTTGCTAAATAACTGGCTACTGAATTTAAAAACAGTTTGGAGGAAATTAAAAAGCTACAGGGGTGTCGAAAATAAACCACACACATTAAAAAGGGAGCTTTCACTTAAAAGCTTTGAATAAGTGTCCTAGTTTCCTCCTTCACAGTACAGCTGCATCATCGTGATCAGGAATTTGGATCTCAATTGCAGCACACTGACAAGGCCTGGGACTCTCGTAGTGTGTAGTATGAATAGGCTTTAGCGCCGTCCAGGGTGGGTCTTAGGGACGTTGGACAGCGTTAGCTCGTCACGCTCTAGCGACTCCTTGCTGTGGTTTGGGTGCCAGCAAAATCAGCTGTAGTCATTGGCTGAGGAACTTCCTGGTTATGTGGGTGGTATAACAAGTAGGAGAACGGTTTGGCTGGATGCGCTTAGGAGGACTTTCCCAAGCTGGCTGGGAGTCGCTGCAACGAGGCTCGGCTGTGAATTGGGCTTCAACAAATTGGGAGGGGAGGATAAAATTGGGTAAAATCACCACACAAAAAAAGCATGGAAATGTAGGCGTATACGTCATACTAGAAAGGAAATGTCTTAAACGGCAATGTATAAACGGCAACCAGCGGTACACACGCTTTTTGATGTCTGGGTTTTGTCAGTTTTCAGGTGAACAAACTGTACCTGACTCGGTGCGTGTCCATTAGTTTGCCTTCATCGTTCAACGAACAGAGTGCTTTTGATAGCTTCCCTCATACTGATGTCGACCACTACTCTGGTCAGTGTGTTTCTTTGTATTCAGTCAATAGGGGCTTTCAGTAAGGCGTAGAAAGGCCTCTTTTAAAGACACACAGGCAGGCAACTCTCCAGGAAGCTTTCAGCGCTACACTACAGTATGGCTTTTAATGGGCTTTCTCTATGTTCGCAATAAAGATCATATCTAGAGTCAGATGTCGCTGCTGGTAACACTAGCCCAAATTAAGCCAATATTATTGAAGTCATAGATATAAATGGTTTTATCAAGGGGATAAGATAATCATATTGGATGTAGGGATTGGAGATGTTAAAGAAAAGTGCCATATGGTTTAATACCAACTTTATTGCATAGCTACCTGGGCAAAATGTTCATTGCCTGAAAATTTAGATGTGAAAAGGATTGTCTCAAGGGAAAATCAAGATGAGATATCTCAGAAAGATATAATACCACAATGCATTTCAAAATGTCTGGTTCTTTCACATAATTCCTGGTGTGTAATACACAAACTGTGTTCTTCAAGTTCATTATTCTTATCCCAAACAAATACTTGTTTTTTGAAAATGTACTCAACCATCTCTGGACATCTTAATTTTTTTAATGCATTTCATTTTCTAAGTTCAACACCTGTTTGGATGAGCAGAACGTCCATGTTTATGGGCTACAGATGTCTGACATTTTAATTGACATTATTAGGGTCTCCGAGAAGGCAGTAGCTTTTTTAATGTATCAATTTAGTATAGTACATGTGCAATCAGGATTCAAATACTGGGTCACCTTTGAGCTGGTCTGGACCAGTTCCTACCAACGTTTTTGTGTACAGTGTCCTGTAAACATCAATAACCTTTCACTCCGTGAAACTGCAGGTTGTCCAGTTTTCAGTGCCACCCTCCGTTCTCGGCTGCAATGCTTTATATGAAATCTGACAACAATGCACAGGGATTTGCTCTGCAGATCAGGGCCCTGTCTAGGATACAGCAATGGAAAGGCGAGTCTCTACTAAATGCAATAGTGGTTCATCTCATGTGATGTTCCCAGGTAGATTCATAGCTCCAAACATAAAAAAAGACAAAGCAACTTAGTTTCTATTGGTTATATTGGTTATAGTATTGGGGTGCAATGATATGCCTATGGGACGTACGGTACATATTCAGGTTTGAGGGTCACGGTTCACCTTTTTCAACAGTTACTGAGGATCAGTTTTTAGTTTATTTGGAAAAAGATGCCACACTAACCCAGGAAGAATATATAATGCCCGATGACAGCACAATCTAAAATGAAATATGTAGACATGGCACAAATATTGTTTAACAATCAAACAGTGGGGGTACTGAAATAGGTAAGAGAGGGACATTCGTAATGTGGCCCAACCAACCTATAAAGTGCAGAAACTCTCTATTTTCAACATGAGGACAGGTGTACACACAAACACACACGCACACATTCATTGCTCTTGTCATTTCTTTAGCTTGATTAGACTGAGACTAAGGGCTGCATTAATGCATTTGGGAGAAAAAGTTGTATTGTTTGTTACTACCAGCTCCGTAGACTACTTTCATCCAGCAGTGGCAACACACAGTTAATGTTTTATCAACACCTCTCTGTCTGTCACTGGAATTTGTAGTCTACTGGAATTTCAAAATGCTGCCAAACTGGAGATTTAAAAAAAAAAGCTGAAGGTCCTACAATGTTGGTTTATGAAAACCACCACTCACCATTTTAGCTGTTTCTCCTGGAGCTTGGCTCAAACAGTTGGAAAAGCGCCAACAATTATTATATTTTCGGTTACAAAGTGACCAGCGGCTCTTGTTTAAATAGAATAGCCTAATATGTTTTTCATCCTAGCTCATTTATTCAAGAGGCATTCAACACAGTGTAGCTAGCTATCTATTTTAAAAATGTGTTTTTTAATGTGTTCTTCTTTCCTTGCAAATTGCAGTGAGCCCCCTGTACCGTTCGAATATGGTTACAAATATGTGTACCGTCATCCCCTAAATTGTATTTTTAGTGTATCAGTTATATTATATAAAATATAATTATTATTTATGGCTAAAAGAATAACCATTAAATTAGTAATTCTATTTAGATGGAAATCCTAAATTACTATTATGGTTCAATTTGTAATAAATGTTGTCTTTGTGCCCATGATATTTTATGAAAAAGGAGGACCTTTACTGTATCGTTCTGAATTTATTGTTTGTTGGTATATCCAAACTTTGTTGGCCAGAGGAGGAAACTCTAGTTCAAAGGCTTTGTTGTTTAGAAGGTCAGTAGTATTTCAATGCATACTGCTTCAGTCATTCCCTGAAATCACTTGAGAAAAGCCAAAGTCAACAATATTTCTTTCAATCTGGCAGAGAAGGCTCTGAGATTATCTACACCTGGTGAAAGTCTTGAATGGTCGTTCTGTGTGATAGCTGAAAGGAATATTATGCTCCAAAACCAATGTTGGTCTGAAGTTTTCAGATCATCACCGTAGTCTGATGTAGAGATGAGGATGCATCCATTGCATTGTGTGGATCAGCTTTAGGCCTCAACGCAAATGAATGGAGGATAAAATGAATTACAGACGTACAAGCTGACTCAGTGCCCATTTCTTCCATTTGTTTTGGATTTAGCGCTTAATGGGATCGCACAGCTTCTGGGTGGCTATCTGAATGGGTTATGAACCTGCGCAGACCTTGCTTGGATCTCGCTGTCTCCACCTTTGACATTGCTGAGACAGTATGGACGTGTGACACGGTGGAAACATGACCCCTTTGAGTTCTACTTTCATCAGTTGACCCCTAATTTCCTAATTGGATCAGATTTAGCGGGGCAACTTGAAATTACATTATTGTCTCTTTTAAGATGCCAATTGCCTTTCCAATTGAATTACACAGCGGAGGACAAAAGTGAACGCTTTTAATGCAATTACATGATTCTTGTCATGACAGACCACAGTTTGTTTCCCCCTACTCTGTTCCATATGGTTACTGTGTAATCATGGAATCAAACAATTAACCTCCATAGGAAATGACTTCCCACTCTGTTTTCCCACAGAAACCCCTGGCTGAACGTGTTTCAGGTACCTCGGTTATACAGTATTTAATTACACGTTCACTTTGGGCCTTTATCAAGCAACTCTGATTAGGATTGCTGATTTTGGATCAGTTAAGCCTTTTTAATCACAATGAATAGGATTAGTAAGACGGGGGGAGTTGGTCCCAGATTAGTGATCTACTCTGAGAATCTTACTGTTTTGGCAAAATCAGATCATGCCACTGTCCCATGGCTTTGAAAGTGTACTGTAGGAGCTATGACATGCCCCAAATCTATCTATCTAGATGTAACTTCTCCCCCTAATGACTGTATTTGTGTGATTTGTGCGTTCATGGAAGATCCATTTTAATTTACTCTTGGCAACTTTTTTCTTTTTTTTTGGAAGAAACTCCTTAAAACTTTTGTTTCAGTTTCTCGAATGGTACCACAACTTTGGACCAGAGGCTTATGAACCCCGGTCTAAATTAGTAAGCTATATATGTAATAGGGTCCATTTGGGCCACATACTAAATCCCTTCAGATTTCTCAGTTGTTAAAGCGTAGCGCTGTCTATTATGCCAGTGATTTAAAAGAGTTTGAGAGAACTGACCAGGCCAGCCAGATCCCTTTTGGATGGATTTATGGAAGCCAATGAGTTTACAAGACCTATGAGGATGCCGGTTTGGCTTGCTCCGAGTTGTTTCCTCTGGGTACGGTTCTAGGATCAGATTCCCTTCGCTGATAAGTAACCGTAGTGCGGAAAATGCTAAACCGAACCAACGTCAGCGTCTAAATCCTTCTTCACCCTTCTCACCGGGGCGGTTTCCTCAGAACCAAACAATACTATTTCCTACTGAGTCCACATCCTACACTATTTTGTATGCATTATTGTCTCTGACACAAGCTGCGCCGACTGAGTGGCCAACTCGAGCGAAGACGAAATTCATCGCCTCTTGGAGGACGGTGGAAGTTGATGAAAGTTTCTCTTTATTGTTGAAAGTCCAATCAGACCTTTTTCGTCATTAGGTTTTGATTGGTATTTGGTTTTTAAGTTAACGAGGTAACAATCTTGGGCAAAGTCTTGCACACAGTTGGTCAGCGTGGAAGCTATCATCCAGTCATTGTTTTGCAATTGTTTGACTTATAGGCTCTTTAAGCCTCACAAATAAAGACGCATTTCAACTGAGTGCTAAGGGACTCATTTAGCTGGCGGTGTGAATGAGTGTCAGATGTCTGCGCTTGCTCAAGGGAGTGTGTGTTTGTTATTGTGTGTATGTGTGTTTGTGTGTACAGAGCCTGTGTCACTATACCGCCCAAGGTCCATATGGTTTGCTTTTGAATGCGCTCATTGGTTGCAGATGGAGAAGCTGTAGGTTGGGTCCGGGATGTGGTTCCTAACCCAGGCTGGATCAGCGAGCGGCTCAGCGCCAGCGAAACACTCCACCAGCTTCAGCCCACAGCCTCTTGACAAAACCACCCCGATCCACTCCTAGTTCATATATTACTCTTGAAATGGGGCCTGTTCTGAATATTATCTCCTTCTATTTTATCCCTCCGTTTATTGAGGAGCTGAGAGAAGAAAGGAGCCACACGAGTTAGTCACTTTTTCCCCCCTCTCAGGCTCCAAACCTCAAGCGACTGCAGCTTCCTGGGGATGAGTACTTTTGTCTGTTCTGTTACCACTGTGGCTTTAGTGGATCTTAATTTCATGAGGTCATATAGTGAGAGATAAAGGGAGGGTGGGAGGGAAAGAAGGAGGGGAGGAGGGAGGGAGGGAGGAGGAGATGGAGAACTATAACAAATGGAAGAGTAGATGGGATAGTGTGAGAGTAATCGAACTTAACACTACCGCTGTGGTGCCGAGAGGGTTAGTGGCACTAAATGCTCTGGCCAATCCATTGTCATCACTGCCGTAATCGCCATCATCCCGTCGTCCTTCCTCTCCTCAGTGACAACTGACATCCTCTCCGTCATCCCTCCTTGCCTCAGTCACCCCTCTGATCCTCTTTGGTGATGTCGGATGTGCCGTGGCATATGTGACATTAAATACATCTCCCCCAAGGTGGACCGAGACGCCCCATTCTCGACTGAGTGCGTTTCATCTGTGTCACCCCTTCTTCACAAAACACGTTGTAAGTCCGTACTGGGACTTTGCGTCGTTGAAACATGAAAGCAGGAGATGGGAGTGTTTTGTTCAGGTAAAATGCTCTTTCCTTTCCCTTTGTGCAGAAACCAGTGAGGCGTGTGTGTGCGTGTGTGCGCACGTTTAACTCGCTTTCACCTCAACACTGGGGATCAACTGGGGTCTCCCACTGCGAACCAATTTTCAAAGGCTCCCGCTGGAGAACGCCTGCACAGCAGCCACCGCTCAGGATCATAAGTGCTTCCTTCTTTAACCGACGGGGTGAAAGGTCAGTAGTCCGGGTCGAACCCAGCTGTTCTTTTCCAAGTCTCCGGAGCCATCTGGCTAGTGGCCCGGGGCGAAACATCCCTGTAGATACCTGTCCAGATTTCTTTGCTGAGGGTCTTCTGTCGACGATCTGCTGAAGGACATTGGCCTGGCAGCTCCGCTGCATCGTCTCACCATGCTGTCAGTGTCACCATTCTCTGGGCGTCAACGTTAGCCAGTGGATGCCTTGAATTGTCTCCCCGGCTCGCTGCCTTTGACGGGATAGGGTAGGACACGTTTGTCCCACAGGGCCCCGTATCCTCTTTTCCCTTCCCCTGCTGTAGGGACTCTAGTGAATACACTCATTGTTGAGGAAATGGGGGTCCGTTTCGAGCGCCTCTGATATGTTGTCTTTATAAATGCCAGTCCTTTCAGACTAGTGGTTATATGTAGGACTCATCTTTTCCTGGTCAATTCATCCTATGAAAAACAAAAGCTCCTCAAGGAGATGCTTATTTGTGTATGAACCCTAAAGTAGAGGGCTGTGGTGTTTGGAAAAGCCACTTGGGGCTCATTCCTGCATGGTAAGGTATTGTATCTTAATTACTGCTTTCTCATTACAGTAAAACCATAGCATCTCTTTTTTAAACTGCTGTCAGCCAAACAAAAGAGGTCTTAATGGTCCCTTTCTTCGATCTCACCGACTCCCCCCCCCGACCCCCA
>JACXGI010009708.1:0-29570 GCA_016801175.1 Esox masquinongy
GGGGGGGGGGGGGGGGGGGGGGGGGGGGCTATGTCGTCTTTCAGTGTTGGCCTGAGTGCGGTGGCGGTGTGGCTTTCTTAGGCTCTGTAAGGCCCATGTTTGGGGGAGGACTGGGGCTTTGTCCCAGGGTTTGGTGACCCACAAAGGGGAGCGCAGGACAGAGAATAGGGAGGACAAAATGGGGAACTAAAAGTGGCGCTCAGGGTCTGGACTCGGGCCTTGATTCCAACTTGGCCTCCCAGCGTGAGCTTCTCTAGTATTAAGTTGTAGCGCGACAGAGTTTGGAGGGAGAGAACTAAACCGGCATTAGCTGCAGACTTAAAGGTTTTTGCCGGTTCTTCTGGTAGGAAGAGCCGGGCCATTTAAGTGTGATTGAATGCAGCTTAGAAGGGGATCACTGATTATCCTCTTGACTGTTTTGTTTTGAGGTCTCTTTCAGCGCTGAAATAAACCTCAAAACAAAACAGTCAAGAGGATAAACACTGATTGGCGAGTGCGAGACGCATATTCATTTTTGTTCATTGAGAACAAGCATTCCTCATAAAAAGGTCTCATGATTTGGTTTCCTAAAATATTTATTTCATGCTCTTTGATGCATTACATGTAGACCAGAAATCAGATTTTGAAAAAACATGAAATCCCGCATGACAAAAATCAGTGTCAATGTCCCTGTTATTTATTTACCTGGATGTCGGCTGGTCAGGTTCACGTTGTAATGTTGTGGGGATGTGGGGATGCATGTTGTAAATATAAGAGTGTGCATGTGTCACTGTGTGTGTTTAACTGTGTGTGTCACTGCATCAACTGTCTGTGTTAATGTCAAAGGTTACTAGACATGAGGTTACCAGACATGAGGTTGCAGCAGTTCTAGATGAGTTCAGACAAAGACATCTTGATAGCTCTGGTTCTGCTGGTTCATAAGCGCTACTACAAGAGAAGCTACAACTCTCTCCCTCTATCCCTCCCACTGCCTCCCTTCCCCTTTCCCTCTCTCCCTATTTCCCTAACCCTACCTATAATAATTAAGGATACTAAAGCTTTTGTCTACACTCACTAGCAGTGCTTGGAATACTCCACGAAAGGGACACGTTTGACATCGTTCTTCCATATCGCTATCCATGGATTTTTTATTCAAGGTTCAAGATTTTACCTTGAAATTCATGAAAGTAGTTATAAAAATGTACGTATCAATATTTATTTACTCATACCCAAAGCTTTTCATCCAAATATTTGACTCTCAAGATTATGAACATCGGCAAAAGCTAGAAATGTCTTGTTTGAACTCCACCAGCCTAGTTTATCCTGCTCTAAACTTGCCTGCTTGAGAGTATAAATTATTTTTACTGTCCATCAATATAATTTAATTTAATAAAGATTTTTGGAATATTTTGTAGTTAGGTTTAGGGGATTGTAGATAAATACTTGGCACATACAAACTGGCATATGGTATGTGAGTTGACATATTTTATATACTGCATATATGGACGTGTATTGATTAATTGAATTATGCAGGTGTAAAGCCAATTCTTACCCTACAATACAGGATTCCTGGGCAGGGCTTTCATACAGTATAGGATTCGTATAATAGGCCAGATTCAAAAAGTCAAACGGACAGACATTTTTTCCCTACATATTTCCACACATTTCAACAATATTGCTGGTTTCCACGCTACTGAGCACGGAAACCTGGGACAGCATGATGAATATGGCCACAGCAGTTTCATTTCACTACACTCTTCTCAGATAGATGAAAAAATATTAAATAAATTAATAAAATCATGGTGAAAGAGGGTTTCAGGAGAAGTTGAGAAAACTTTTCAATGGTGTCTGTGTATCATTCAGGAGGCAGAGCAGGTCAGTCTCTGTGGTTAGTTTCATGGAATTATGCCAATTTTCTACTTTCACCAAGTATGATCATATCTAATTTATACTAAAAGCATTTGAGATAATTTCAAGCCCTATTCAACACATTTTGTTGAATTGCAAAAAAGATATACTGTATATACCGTATGGTTAGCTTTTAAATTATTTGTACGTTTTCCATATAGGTAAGTTCTAGGATATCCACATAAATAAAGCATCAATAGTTATTTTTATTGCCATTTTATGAAAAATACATTTAGCGTATGCTGATATGTGTGGGGTATTTTCTTATATTTCGGATGACTTCATGTATTTTAGGGTAAGTTTTTGTATTTAAGAGCTTACTCTATCTCATCCATGATTTTGGTCTCCAGTCGGCAGACCTCTCAGGAATCCCGGCACAAATTCAGCCAGCCAAGCTCCGGATAACCGAGCAGCTCGTACACTTGACATCTCAATTTAAAGCTGAGTGTGAGGGGGACTTCATGCCAAGCAATTTCACAGTTATTTGCGAAAGATAAACCTCGGGTCGGGCGTTGCAGAATTTTAATCTGACAATGCTAACAGTTAGTACAGCTAAAGCCAGGAGGTTTATTCAAACTGAATTACAGGCCCTCACAAAGAGTCACATATTGTTGTGGACTAGACCTACAGTACAAACATACCACCACTGTATTTGGGCTACATTCTTCACCACCATGTTTGTTTAAATAACGAATAATGCATTTCTAGAATTCTTTTCCTATCCCTTTTAAAGCCTGTAGATACTGCCAAATATTCTTTCTGGTGAAATCTTGTACATGGTACTATAGTAGAAGAATTAAACATTTATACAGGATCATTAATTACATTTATACCACAGTATTGCTATATATTTTTTGCAGATTGGTTAAAAGTGAATTATAGAATGTTTATTTATACAGGATCATTAATTTTATGTATTGTCAAGTTCCTAGGCTAAAATGTTTCCCCGTTGAGTTTATTTGGAAGTCAACTTTCTCTCCCTGTTTTTCCCTAACACTGCCTTTCTTTCTCCATCTCACTTTTCCTAACCCTGCCTCTCTCCCTCCCTGTTCCAGTTTCGGCTCTCAGTTTCTGCCCCGGAGCATGAAAGCAAGCGCATGGGTAAACTTTGCAGACACATTATGGAACCAGATTAGTGGACAACAGTGGAAGACTGGCTTTAGTTACTTCACCAGATTCATCATGTCATATCACATAATGGACCACATTGCCTGGGGTCCATTATGTCCTGGTCTCGGGTCGAGGACAGGAGTGAGACGTCAGACCCAAAGCCAGCATAGCTAGCGTAGCAATGCTATTATTTTTCACAAGAGAAATGAATCAGGGCCCTCCTGCTGAGAAGTAGCAGTGTTGCCAAGGTGTATTGTTATGTCCTGGGTGTGTATCCTTCAGGCAACCATTGGGTAGGGCAATATGTGGCTATATGTACAACCTACAGTATATACTGTATATGTATACGAACAGCATTACAGTGTGGGTCAGATATACGTTGCCATTACAAAGCATTAAGTATACATCACATTACACCAGGTGGCAGTGGTGGTTAGAGTAGAGCGTAGCCCAGAGGTTGCTGGTTCAAATCCCTTACCTGACAAGGCGTCAACGTCTTGAGTGAGGCACTTAACTCTGATCGCCCCGTAAGCTTAAGTTATTCTGGATGGGAGCAATTTGATACGAGGAACACTCACACGAGAGACAATGTCAAGAGAAGGTCCACCTGCGAGTTCCGTCCCGAAACAACCCCACGTTTGTGTAAGCATGATCAGCTGTTAAGTGTCTGCTCCCTTGAATCAGCACCGAGTCCACCTGGCACGGACCCGCCCGACGACAGAACACTCCATAAGCATATTAATGTCCTGACAGTGTAAAGAGTGTGTCATTAAGCCTCATCAAGGCTCCATTATCACCACATATACTCCCCTTGTCGGGCATTGCTGCGGGGGCTTTGATTGCCCCTCCCTCCCACCGTTAGACTGGGCAAGGCAGTGGAAGTCGGTGCCAATTTGGCTGAGTGCAAATCTCCAGCCCTGGTGCGTTCTGGGAGTGGATGGGCTGGGTGACAGGTCGTGTCAGCTGTGCCTTTTACCTGTCGTCGAGGCGGTTTTGGGAAGTTTACGCACAACCAGCCACAACACACACATATACATACCTAGACCTTCTCACACACACACACACCTTGTCTCACATAGACACTAGACAAACATACACATACTTTCTAAATACCCCCACAGTCTCTTGAGTACCGTCCCTCCCCTTGCACTCGGAACTCTGGGAAATGCCAAGGAGGTCCAGAGTTCCAGAACTATTCATCTCTATCTCCACCTTGAGGTCTGGCAACAAGAGCTCATTACACTCGCTATCCTTCAATCATCAACAGGGGCCTGAATCTGGCTATTCCAGGACTGCGACCGTGCCATGGCCCTGAGTCCAGCACAGGCCTGTTGTATATCTTTACATGCTGTATATCTTTACATGGCCAACGACACGCAATACTGAGCACCCTGTGATTGCAGTGTGACTGAGTGGGTGACTGTCGAGCTGTTTGATGGTGCCATGAGCTCGCTGTGCTGACAAGAGCACGGACAACCAAATAACTGACATGGTTGGATAAGCCAAGTGAGAAGGTTGCATTTCTTTATGTCAGCCTGAAACTAAAGCTTCTTTTCATTTCCGTTACCGTAGCTTGAAAACTGCATCAACTTGAAAAATCCATTTGCCATTGAATCTATATGTTTGGTTTTTCTTTGTCTAATTACTTGAATGCAGGAGCATCTTGCTCTCCAATCATTCGGGCATTTTTTTTATCTATCATCTAATATCACAGCTTATCACAACAATGAGGGTTGAGGAATAATATGAAACACCATCATTACACCAGAACTGCAGATTAGTATATTAGTATTATTATTATTACTAGTATGAATTTATTATTAAAGATCCCATTTGTTGCACCTTTAAAAAGAATCAAACCAAATATGAATATAGATTTCAGGTAGTGATGTTTCCTTTTTTATGCTCGCACACCTCCAAATGCTTCCAATGAGCCAATCAGCATTCAGGGTTCAAATCACCCTATTTACAACTATACAATAAGGACTCTCTGGGTTCGTGGTATAATGCCACAGCTAAGTCTTGTGTCCACATGCTCTGCATTTCATCATATCTAAGAACAGCCTTTAGTCCTAGCCATGGAAGATCAGGATATGTCTAGGAACAGCACTGAGCCAAGCTGTATTGGCCATCAAACCTTTGAACATTTACCCTGTGTTACAGACTTCAGTTTACCACCAGCGTTAACAGAAAAGGAATGACAACATTTAGACATGTTTCTCTCCACATTTCTTCCGTCCTAGCAGTTCTTTGTGTCCCCTATACGGCTGCTCCTGCTGGCTTGATTGGGCTGAGGTTGGCCAGTGTGAAAAACTCTCTTACAGCTCTTCAGAACAGGG
The DNA here is from genome assembly GCA_016801175.1 of Esox masquinongy. Taxonomy (NCBI): domain Eukaryota; kingdom Metazoa; phylum Chordata; class Actinopteri; order Esociformes; family Esocidae; genus Esox; species Esox masquinongy. The sequence goes on from JACXGI010009708.1 coordinate 5,337, forward strand.
AGGTGTTAAATAAACCCATGTGTTTTGTTTTACATCAGTACCACTGTTTCAACTGTTCCAATAGGAAACACCAATCTACGGTCTGTATGTATGTATCTAGGGTCACTTTGGCCGTTTAGATCTCATCGAACGAGTAAATAACAGAAACAAACAGACCTGATCCTAGATCAGCACTCCTACTCTGAGAACATTTGTGAATACACTCCTAGGGAGGGAATAGATGTTCTGGACCCCACATCTCTATCTCCTGCTAAGGGATCCTTACACCATGAGATCAGACAGCTTTATTGAGAACATCTCTGCCTGACAATAGAGTCATGTGGTCAACGAATGGGCCTGTATAGGTGAAGGAGATGCTAGATTTATGATGCTTTCATTGCACCCACGTCTTGATGTCATAAAATGTTATATGTTTCCAGGGTGAATATTTTTTAAGCACATCTTTACCAGACCACAGAGATATAACTCACTCCTGGTCGTAACTTACTGGGGCAGCGTTTCAAAGCATTAATCTGAACCTGTGAAATTCAATGGCAACTCCATTATGGCATGTTTTCAGTATTTGGTTTTGGTTTGGGGGTTTTAGGGGGTTGCCGACATACACTTAGGTCCATATATTATGAGCCACAGATGTATTCTTCCTCCACATTATACAATTTCGTTTATATGTTCACAACAAAAATTGAATAATTTTACCGTAAGTTTTGATGGATTTGTACAGAAGTACTTAAAAAGAAAGGAATGGAAGCAGGAATCTTAAGTCATACGTCTTGACCGAAACATAATGGTAAAATCCAAGGCTAAATGTTCTGTCTACACTTTAAATTTTGTTGTAATTTCAAGGTTTTTCTGTGTTTTGAAGACAAATTGTGAAATACACTAAAGTATGAATGATATTTTAAGGCCAGACCAAATGTTGTTTATCGATGACGTACGATGCTTCTGGGAAAATTGATGCAGATTGAGGATATTGTTAGTGATTGACATTTTTATATAAAAAAAATAATGATCTGTCTGTTCTTGTCTGTTTTTTTGTGACATGCTGTATTAAATATGTTGTCTATCTTTGTATTTTTTGTAATTCAGGTCTTATCACTAAAAGAGACATTATTCTCAGAAAAGGAAAGTTGCTATATTTAAATGGTGTCATTTTTGTATTTATCAAATAACAATTAATTGGATTCTTTACAGTGAGTCTTAGCATTGTTTGTAATGTTTTGTTGAGTTAGTTGCAGGGTGCCAACAGGTGTGAAGGGCCAAAAAGTGTCAAGGGCCAAAAACTGGCCAAAATATCTGTATATACTGTCAGTTTTAGGACACTGAAGTGACATGAATGATGCAAATTATTAAACAAGCATGCAATTTAAACAAACAAAAGTGATTCTTTCATTTGTCACGTGTCATGTCTTAAAATCTGATTTTGCCATTCTTTTGTATGACATTACATACTTGCAAAGTTGCGAACAAGCTTAGTGCCTTATAAAATTCAACTTCGCAAATTAACTGTTAATATTTAACTATTCATCTTTTGCAGGCTTGCTGGAGGTGGCCACCAGAGAGTCTAAATAACCCCTACACTCTTGATCATATTAATTCCCTCAGCTTTGGGACACTTGTGCAAATGGCAGAAGGGAGGTGGAGAATGTGGGCTTTAGGTAGTCACCCAGCAGTTCCCTGAACCCCAGGTTCTGTGTCTGTGTGATGGTCTGTGTGATTTGGTGCGCCATGGCTCCCTCTAGTGGTGTTAGATCAGCAAGGAAGCACTGACACTGAGGGCATATTCTGGGTCTACTGGGGTCTTCAGACAATGTCTTGCGTGATATGCGTTGGAGAGGAATCAGAGGAGCGCTTCTACTTCATGTATAAACAGAATTACAAAAAAAATGAAAAAATGAACTAAAATGCCACATTGACACTGCAAATATTCTACAATCACCAGCAACAACACTTGTTCGAAAAGAGCGCCTTGTTATTTACCAGGTAAACAACGTTGTCGGTGAGTTTAAACACGTTACGAGTTGATAGTGCGATTTAAAAACTATTTAAATTTCATGTTAACGTTATTTAAATTCTGTTAAAATGTAGTGTAATGATGCGCTGGGCCTAAATTCAACCCGTTTGTTTAGCATTATCCAGACCCTGTCCTGGGTCTGGATAATGTTATAAATATTAACCTCATAATTTAACCAATATTCTACAACAGCCATCCATTATGAGGAAAAGGGGCCATTTAGATGTGTCATACAGTTTAAATACAACATTTCAGTGGCATTATGTTTTCACCTCATTTAGACTTTTCTTTTTTTGTCTCCCTAAGCATAGCTTTCCCACCTTCCTTCAAAGATTGCGCAACATAAAAACCTGTCATTAGGCAACATTTTTTCGGTTTCTTCCTCTTTCAAATAGCTCAATTAGTGGTGGGAGCTCTGATCCCTCAGCCCTTGGTTCTTAGCCGCTAAAGCTCCTTCCTTAATGAGGCGAGGGATGACTATATAGCTGCCTCCTTGCATGGCGGGATAGCACAGGGAGAGACAGGTATCAAAGCTGCAGGATCCCTCAGTGGAATGGATGGATCTTTACCGCAGGGCAAGTCCAGAGTTGGCCACCTTGCCACCCACAGTGTCGCCTGGCTCCACAGGTCGAAGACCCACCACACCTATTCCACAACAGATTGACTGAATTCCGCGGGGGATGTTCGGGGGAGAAGTTAACCTTTCAGACGGCTGTGGGTGTTCCCCCCCTCCTCTGGCTGGAGGGTGTGTAGCCTGTTAGGGCAGGACAGAAGAGCTGCGGGGTGGGGATGCCTGCGATGAAGGCCCTGGGTATGGGGATTAGGACAGGCACTTTGACAGGATGGGACTGTCTGTCAGTCTGTCTGTGTGGCTGGTTGATTTCAGGGGAGACAAAGAGGAGATGTAGCAGGGCTGGTTAGCAGGGTGTTGTGGCACCTGAATTAGGGGATTTGACTTGAAAGATCAGTATGGGGGATCTTGCTGCATTGGCTTTTTTCTTTCTCCCTTGGCTGTTTGTTTTAGTGGAGTAACGTTACTTATTGTGTGTGTGTGTGTGTGTGTGTGTGTGTGTAGGGGGTGGTATCAAGCGGGACCTTTATGATTTTTGAATTATTCTTGAAAAATATATTTGATTTGTTGCTGACATTAAAGATTTTGAAATGTGTGTGTTAAGTGAACTTACTTGCCTTTCAATAAAATGCATTAAGAATGGATCATTGGTTTGACAGTAAAATAACCTTTGAGTCATTATGAATACCCAGTACAGGATACCTAAATTAAGGTTTCAATCTATTCCAAGCATTTCAGTTCTTCCTATGAACACAAACACATTTTTTTCTAAAGTCCTAATCACTTGAAGGAGGAAACCTTTATTTCTATGACACTAACCCTGTGAACACAAAAAATACAAGCTCTTTCCCACCCTGGCTTAGGGTATCCATAGGACAGTCCACTAGAGAGCTGACAGATTTTCTTGGACTTTACATTGGGTTATGTAGTGTCTCCTCACACACCGAACAGTTTTCGCTTTTATCCAAAGCGACTTACAGTAAGTGTATACATGTTCATTTTTACACTGTAGTTATTTATGAAAGCTTGACATTTGTCATAAAGGCAACTAGCAACAGATTTTTTTAAATAATTCAGTAAGGTATATGGTTCTGGATTTAATGTGGCCCTCTAGTGGATGCTTCAGGAGTCAAATATTTAAATTCATTAAAAGATGACTTACTCAGATGTGACCAAAGGGTCAAACATGTTAGAAAATTACTTAATGTATAATCCACCAAAGCGCTTTGATTACGAAGGGAACCTGTTTGTAAGATATTTCAATAAAACAGTAAAATATTCATACCCTCCCAATTATCAATGACAGAGGCTAATATTCTTAGCAGGGCCAGATTTTCTCCGTGCTCTTACTGCCCAGATGTGTGCCGGGGAATGACATAATCAACAATAAGGACAGTGGGTCATGTGTGACGTGAACAAACACGCGCTGCACAACTCCTGTCATACGAGGACACGCTACGCCCATCCACAAACACATATGCATATTGACTGTACAGTTCCTAGATAGCGGTGCTTCACGACTGGATCGTTGAAATCATTTGGGAGACTCTGCTTTGGGGAAGAATGGATCTGTGCTTTCGCACGATTGGACGGAGGCAGAATCACCCTTCGTGCCAGGGGGATCTAATGCAATTAGTGGTGTTTACTCACACCATGTGTCCTCCCCGTCTGTGCGATGGTACTGGCTGCATCCAACGGCATCCTCCCTTTTAAGGTAGTGTTTGTTTTTCGAATCTGCAGCCCCCCCTTCCCTCTCCTTCAATAACACTAATTAAAGAAAACCAATAGGGCAGGGAGGGGGCACTGAAAAAGAGATGTTTGGAGACCAGATTGAACTCTGCCAGCAAATCAAAAGTCAAAAGACATTTGAGGGCCTGGCAAAATATACATTATTTATCACGGGAGAGAGGACAGGCCAACATAGTGAGTTTGTTTAAAAGATTAGTGGTCGGTCTGCTTATTAGCTTTAGCACCCATCTGGGGGTTTCGTCCTATTCAGGGGTCTCATTAGCTATGCTCTCCGCGCAGCCACGCTAATTTAGTTTAACCTCAAATATGATCAATTTAACAATGGAAGTTTCATTAATATGAGAGGCTTTCACTCTAACTAATCTAACCAGGATATATAGAGTTGTGTTTGGGGAAGGGGACTGAGGGACATATCATTGGAGGCATGGAGGGAGGTGTTTGTTTGTTTTAACACATATTTTGCGGCCTCCAGCCAAGACGGTTGTTCTAACAAACAGCTATTTTTTTTTTTTTCATTTCTGGCGTCGGGGAGGGGGTGGTCTGTGCCTCAAGACCGGGACGACATTTCATATCTGTGTGTCTTGGGCCCAGGATGATATTAACCAAATCTACCAATGCTAACGTTTGCTCTCTTTGGGATTTTAAAAGTATAAGCAAACATGACCAGAAGATGTTTCAGCTCATTCAAGAAGACCAGCTTTCTCTGGAAAGATGTAGCTAGGCTGGATATTTGGCGAGTTGTTGGTTTTCACTGTGTGTGGTAAGAATACTCTCCATGTCCTGCCAGAATTTCACATTCAAGTATAAATCCTTGTTTTAGGGTTAAATGTGTGTGTGTTTCAACATTGTTCGAGTTGATCTTCCCTTTCTGGCTTTGCCTGAAACAAACTGTCTTCATAGCCATTTTATATTAATGCTCTGTTGTCTTCTTAAAAACAAATCAAAGCTAAGTGGGTGGCAATAATATAGGCAGAGTAAGGAAGTGGCATGATGAAAACCTAACCACAGAGACAGACGGTGTACAGGCCCACCTTAAGCTCAATTGAACAACATATTGATGGTGTAACAGTTCTGTTTTGTCTTGTTTGTGTTACTGGAAAATGTGGGAGGCAGTAAGGCCACAAACCCTTGTTGTGTGTCATTTCTTTAATGTATAGAGACCACTGTAATATATTTTTTTTATCATGTCTACAAACCAAATGTATTGCAACTTTATTTTGGGACGGGCACAAATCTATTGTGTGCATTAGCAAAAGGCCAAAGAACCTCACATTTGAATCCCATTGAATGACATCGAGGACACAACCGCAACAGAGTATTTCATCAGTGAAGGTAGCCAGGAATCCATGACTCATAATCTGTTTAATGTTATGCAACAGAATCCAACTAATAAATGCAACCTTTAAATGTGCTCAAATTAACCATAATGATCTTAACAGTCCCAGTAAACAACCAAATTCACAGTAAAGATCCTATATAATCTTAGGAAATTACTAAATCCCTGCTATGCATTTAAATGGGCATGCATGCTTCTGAAAAGAGTTAGTAGTTAGGTATGAAATCGTTTTTCACAATACATGGTATCGTTTGGGCAATACTTTAATATTATTTCATGTTTCACATGTCACAGCTCTCTATTGTCCCTCCACTTTATACATGGTTAGCAACCACTGGGACATACGCTCACAAAAAAAATTCACAGCATTGAACTGGAATACATATAGGATTGAAACAGTTTAGCATACTATTGTCATAATAATGTATCGGTAGGTTCCTGGCAATTCCCAGCAGCTAATACATCCACGGTTTGGGGATCTGAAGAAAGACAGTATTCCCCTGGCTTGAGATGTTCTTCCCCAGGATTACGGGGTAAACACCGAAGGCTGTGAAAGCTATCTCAACCCACCCCATCTACCAACCACATGAAATGATGCTGTTGAGTGAACAGTTGAGAAGAGGGCTTTATCGGCCTTCAGGCCATCATCATAGACTCCCTATCTCATCTTACGGCCTTTCAAGTCAATATTACACAAATAAGAAGATAGAATTGTTGGCTCGAATAATGTTTAAGATTGGTTTTGAGGATAATGCTCTTCAAAACCTTTTTTCCAGTTTTCAGTAGTCTGAGAACAATAGGCCTGATCTTAGAAATGTTCAAATAGCTCTAAGCAATTTTATCTCCATGCAGATTTACATGTGTTAGTTTATAAGGCCCAAAGAAAGTTGAAAAAAATATATATATAATGAAATATTAATAAAAACATATTTTTGGCTTTGGTGGCTAGCTAACTAGCAACAATTCTGCATATCCATCTAGCAAAAAAATATCGTGTGACCACCTAAGCAAGTAGAAAATGTCAATGTATTCACTTACCTCAAGCAGCAAGCGACAACATTTTCCCTTGGTTGTGTGATCAAGAATAGTATGACAGATATTTTGGACAGATTTTGTATGACAATAGCATTGAATGTATTTGGCCATCAGAACATTGTGTGAAACATTCACTTACTTTTTGTTTTTGATTAAACATGACATGTTTCCTGTGTAAAATATTTTCACTTTTGCATCATGTCACAAACTTGGGGAAAATGTGCATGAATGTCCTTCCAACTAGTTTTTACGACTGGGAAATTCTGGTATGATTTTCTTTCCCACATGCTTACCTCTGACACCTGAGAATGGTGAATGTATTCTTTCCAAGCTCAGGGAATATGAACAGTCATAGTCATTTGTCCAAACATGGACAAGGCGTTGCCCTGATCACTCCAACATGACATGAATGCAACATAAGTCACCCCAGTGAAGTTGTTTGTTGATGTGCTTTAGAAGATGACCACGCCTCCAAGAGACAAATATGTAAGAGAAGGAGGGTGCAACTTTTGTATTTTACAACAATATATACATAGACATTTGCACTAAGGACATTTGGTAACCGGAGCAGCTTTAGTATGTAAAGAGAATATGAAAGTATGTAGCACATTACATTTAGTATTGACAGGATACCTTTGAAAGTTCCAGCAGAGTAAAATGTTTGTCTCAAAAGCACAACAAAAACAGCATTGCTGATAACCACTGAGCTGAAGATAATTTGAAATAGGTATTTTCAATGTATTTTCAACCAGAAAGACATATTTTCAAACATCCTTTGCTCAGTGGGAGCTAGTAAAATAAAAGTGGAACTTCCCATTCAAATAGGCCATCCCATTCAAATAGGCCACTCCACAGCATAGCCTGTAGATTTTCCAAATTAAGTGTTCTTCAATGGTAATTTTGCCCTAGAATTTATTTTTGGCCTGAAGGTTCAATGAAGAGTTTGGTGTATAACTAGCCACAAGGAACATGCACATGCAGTTACAAGCTAGCCAGAGTCAGCTGCAGGCTGACAAACAATATCCACCATTTTAGTAAAGATGAAACCGGAGCTGAAATGTGAAGCCTACTGAAGGTTTTTTATGAGAGCCTGAGAAGATCTAGCTTGTTTCATAGAAGAACTCTGGAATGTGAAGCTAATTGAAGCTAGCTAGGTTAATACTGCTCTGTGGGCTGTTTCATCAAAAGAACATTCCAGCTTTATTAAGGTATGTTTAAGGTAAAGGTAAGGGTAGGGGTTAAGGTTAGGATTTAGGGCATAACAGTATAAATGAATAGAACTGTGTTTCCATTCAAGTGAATGGTGCCCAAATGGGTAAACGGGCAGTGGGGTCAGGATGTCCCAATCCCACTTAGCATCTATTGAACATTATCTCAAATTGACCATTCAAAATTAGGTCCATTGTATTTTATTAAATTATCCATAGTTTTGTCATCACTAACCTTCTAATTTTATTAAAATGCCCCAAAATAACTTGTAAAACAACAGATATTCGGTGCGTAAAAAAAAGTTTCCAGGTGATATTAGCCAAAAGCCGCACTGTGTTGAGGTGTGTCGTCATTGACTACGTCCCACGCTTGTGTGTCAGTAACAGGGAGGCCTCAGAGACCAGACAGGAGTGGCAAGGACACACACTAGTAATCTCACAATTACTACTTCACTGTTGTTGACAGACACAACAACAGCTTAGTCTGTCACGTTGAAAAGTGACGTGCGTGTGGAGAAAGACTGTCTCTTTGTGAACCATTTGTGAACCAAGTGTGGGTTGCTGTAATCCTGTTTAAGGCCTTAGTTGTCTATCCCTTTGAGGACTCATAATAAAAAGATGACAGTCTGAAATAGGTGTTTTAGGATATGAGATACTGTACGTGCATAACAGGCTAAAGCTATATTCAGATATTTAAAAACGTATTCAGATGGAAAGCAGAAATAAGAGATAATAAACCCATCCAATGTTCATGTCTTCAAAATCATCCAACTGCTTGACCTCTCATTACACGGAGGGGCTTGGGTCCATAACATTAGGCACGGGCTATGGGGTTCCTCCATTGACACAGTCTGCCACTGAAGCTAAAGCCGTGTAATGGTGTCAGAGCAAGGCTGGGGATGTCACAGGCTGTGCCTGGCATTACCCGTAATGGCCTGGATTTGCTGATAAAACAGGGGCCTGCACTGCTAGTCTTTAGTGATTTAAGCGGCGCATTCTTCCGTAACGGACGTGGCTTTATATCTATCCCACTATCTCCCTCTTTGCTTTCTCTTTCTTTGAGAGACTCACGTTTCCTCCTGTATGACAATTACGTTTTAGAGCTCAGTAAGTATGCGCTTCACTGTGTTCATGAAAACATGGCACATTTGTGGATTTTTTACTACGTGGATTTAAGCGTAAAGGTAAGCAAGCAAGTTTAACATCGATAAAATGGGATCTTTGTTGGATTTGATGAACAATATATTTCTTTATGTACCCATGACAGACTTTTTGTTGATTACATAGATTGGCTTTTGAAAGTGTTTGCCCGCATGGACTAATCCACATTTTATTGTGTTACAACGTAAAATAATACTGGATTTAAGCAAGATTATTGCCACTGATCCACACAAAAAAATACATAATGGGGAAAAAATGTCCAAATTAAAAGAAATTGTTTTACATTTTTTATAAATACAAAACAGAAAATTATTGATTGCATTAGTATTCACCCCCTTTATTTGGTAGAGGCACCTTTGGCAGCAATTACAGCTATGTGTCTATTTGGATATGTCTCTACAAGTTTTGCACATCTGAACTCAGACATTTTTGCCCATTTGTTTTTGCAAATTTCTCAAGCACCGACAGGTTGAATGGGGACTTTTGGTGAACAGTGATTTTCAACTCTTTCCACATATTTCTCAATCTGATTGAGGTTTGGGATTCTACTGGATCACTCCAATACATTGACCTCTTTGTCTTAAAGCCACTCCAGTGTGGCTTTGGCTGTATGTTTGGGTCACTGTCCTGCAGGAAGATTAATCTTCTCCTAAATCCTAAGTCTCTTGCAGTCTGCAGCAGGTTTTCTTCCAGAAAGTCTAGGTACATTGCTGAATCCATTTTGCCCTCTATCTTCACAAATGTTTCAGGCCCTTACACAGAGAAGCATCCCCATAGCATGATGCTGCCACCACTATGGTAGGTACATTGTTCTCAGGATAATGTGTGGTTAGGCTTGCGCCAAACGTAGCATTTAGCATTAAGGCTACAGCTCTATTTTGGTCTCATCCAACAATAGAATATTCTTCAACTTGGTCTCAGAGTCTCCCAAATGCCTTTTGGCAAACTCTAGCTGAGATTTGATGTGAGTTTTTGTCCCATCTTCCAAATGGCCACTTTTGTGAAACACCTAGGCTATTGTTGCAGTATTTGCAGTGTCTCCCAACTCAGCCAGAAGATTGTAACCCTTTGCCACAGGCCTGTTGGTGGCGTCCCTGTCCTTCTCGCCCACACCCTGTTTATGAGGATGGCCTGTTCAAGAAAGATTCACACTTGTGCCATATTCTTTCTTCACTGGGCTACCCCTGTTGGCTGCTTCTGAAAAAGTTTTTTGGGATTTTATTTTTTATGTTCCTACATCTTCATAATGTAATTTTTGTTAGGAATTGTCCTAACCAACTGTGGGACATCCTCCCTGAGACATGTATTTATCCTGAAATCAAGTGAAAAACCTTGATTGCACACAGTGTGGACTCCATTCCACAAATTACCAGACTTCCAAAGACAATCGGTTGCACCACAGCATTTTCAGGTGTGTCATAGCAAACGGAGTGAATAGTTACATAATCAATTATATTTTTATATTTACAGATGTTTTATATTTCTAATAAAATTACTGTTGATCAGTGTCAAAACGCCTGCTTAAATCCATTTTGGTTTCATGTTGTAACACAATAAAATGTGGATAAGTCCTAGTGGGACGAATACTTTTGAAAGCCATGTGAATCACGTGGCTTTACCCCTGTACAGTGCTTTCAGAACGTATTCAGACCCCTTTACTTCCTCCATATTTTGTTGTCATGCACTTCATTTATATTAAAATAAAATGTTTTATATACAAGCTGTATATTGAAAATAAAAATAAAAGTATTCACACCCGTAATCCGGTACTTTGCAGAAGTGCCTTTGGCAGCAATCATTGCTTCTAATGGTCTTTGGCATGCTTCTATCAATTTTTTATTTAGGTAGGTTCTCCCCTTCTTCCGAGCAGACCCTCTCAAGTTCTGAGAGATTGGATGGGGAGCGTCTGTGAACCACCATCTTCATCTTTTGTGTCTTCCCACAGATGTTCAATTGGGCTTTGGCTGGACCACACTTAAGGACATTCACTGACTTGTCCCAAAGCCACTCCAGTGTTGTCTTTGTTATGTGCTTCAGGTCTTTGTTGTGCTGAAAGATCGGAGTGGTTGTGCACTCTGAATCAGGTTTTCTTCAAGAACCTCTTGGTATTTGGCTCCGTACATCCTCCCCTTAGTCCTAAGTCTCCCATTTCCTAACACTGAGAAGACTCCCTATAGCATGATGCCCACATCACCAAGCTTCACTATAGGGATGGAATTAGCCAGGTGATGAGTGCCACCATTTTTTGCCAGATGTATCGCATGGCATTCAGGACTAATAGTTTGATTTTGGTCTAATCAGCCCAGATCCTCTTTTTCTTCATGCTTTCAGAGTCCAACAGGCGATAGACCATATGCTTTTTTCTGAGGAGTAGCTTCCATCCAGTCACTCTAGCATTAAGGCCTGATTGATGTAAGGCTGCTGAGATGGTGGTCCTTTTGGTGGGTTCTCCCATCTCTGCAGTGAAACTCTGAAGCTCTGTTAGAGTGGCCATTGGGTTTTTGGTCACCTTCTTGCGTGGTTACTTCGTTCAGCTCAAGGAAGAATTAAAAGCTTTGTTAAGGACACAAAATTAGTTATTTAGAGGCACAAAACAGTCATGCCTCCTAGGTTAACATAGGAAGAGTCTTGGTCGTTCCAAACTTCCTCTCATTTCAGTTTTTTTAAACTTTCCAAGATTGTTGCCTCTATTCTATCTCTGAGGTTTACTGAGAGTTCCTTGGACTTCATGGCTTGGATTTCTCTGACATGCACTGTGAACTGTGGGACGTTAAATAGACCAGTGTATGCCTTTCTAAATCATGTCCAATCAATTGAACTTGCCACAAGTGGACTCCTATCAAGTTCTAGAGAAGGTTGATCAAAGGACACAAGATGCATCTGATCTCAATTTTGGAGTGTCATGGCAAAGGAACATGAGATATTTAAGTTGAAACAAATTTCTAAAAATGTGTTTTTACTTTGTCATTATGGGTGTTATGTGTGTGGAGATTGATGGCATTTTTTTTCTCAATTGTAAAGTCCATAACACAACAAAATGTGAAGAAATTAAAGGGCTATGGATACTTTCTAAAGACACTGTATACACAACCGTGGGAAATAGGACAACACATTAATCACCAGAAAGGTCTCCAAGGTGTGTCTATGTGTTAACCACAACTAGCTTCCATCCCTTCCACAAGGTAATACACTATGGGGTGTTCTTGAATTCAAGGCTACCGTGCCAGATTTACAATAACCAGGGTCTTAACACTCATCATTTACCCATTCATTAAAAAGACACAGTGTCTATGGAATGTGGCATCAAATTGCCCATGTCTCGTCTTTAAAACAGCAGGAAGTCTTAGGCGCAGAATGGCACACTAAGCGAATCCAATGAGGTTTCACACACACAATCGTTCAAATAGTCTGTTGACTAAATTCACATGCACAGACTAAACCAAGAAGGCAATAAAAATGGAGCTTAATTTTCTATTCACATTTCCACCTAAAATCAGAGTGTATTTTTTTCACTCCAGCAAGGTTTTGAATTCTAGAACATGGTTTGTTTGTGGACCATCTGTCTGTGTCATATATACAAGAATATAATAATTAAGGAGGAAATCTCTTGATCCCAATCTAAATATTGTGGAAGACAAGGCAGCCCTTTGACATTTTTTCCAACGAGCCTCTGTTTGTTCCTGAGTATTTACCCATGGTGGCATTTCTGTTGTTTGTCAATTTTCTTTATGAGTCTCTCATGTCTGTCGGAATGATGCATTAACGTCAACTTGGCCACAGGGTAGAGGTGTGATATTTGTTGGGAAAACCGAAAAAATCCTTTGATTTATTTAAATCTTATAGTATTTTTTTTTTACTGTGGTTCAAATGTTGCTTCCGTATTATCAGCTCTCTCTATTCTAATGACATTTAAGGATGTAGACAGTGTAGATTGGTTCACTCTACATTATATTACAATTCAATATTTTGATGAAGTAATGAAGAAAGTAGATTTTTGGCATGATTTGTTTTGAAATAAAGTACCAAGCTGCATTCTCACACTGAAGCAAAACAGGCAAATCTCATAAGTCAACGTAATATAAAAACGGAACGGATTGAAGGACATCACCGGTTGAGAGACATGAAGCAGCCTAACTCCCACAGAGAGGTGATCAAATACGGAAAACAAGAGATGGCCGAAGTCTCCTACACATGTTCTGAAGTAGTGACGTATGTAATTCAAACACCAGTTCCTTGGTGTATCACTGTCCTAACACTGTGACAATCCAAAGTTCAAACACCTCTTTCAAAAAAAGAAATCATACTTCTAGACTTCAATTTTTTACCCCACAGATGAGACAGGCACACACACTTGTCCCTGAAGCAAGCCTTATAAATCTGGAACGGTGGATTTGTCCAACATTTATAGATGAGAGTGCCAAGTCACATAACCACCTGTTAAAACTGGTCTCCTCCTTTCTTCTCACGCCTTTTGATGTCTCCCCCCTCTATCTGTCTTTCTTCTTCCCTCTTTCTTCCTCCCTCTGTCTCTCACTCCCACTCCCTCGTCCTCTGTCCTCTCTCCCATTCCCCCTCTTCTTCCCTCTCTTGCTTCTTTCTATGTTGGAGGGACAGAGAAAAAAAAATCAAAGCTTTGGATCTCTGATTGATTACACAAAGAACACAGAGCCAAACGCGGAGAGGGAAGACACTGGTTCATTTTCCATTTTAAATAAAGATGGAAAAGCGGGGAAACTGCCAAGGGTATTCATTTGATCTGAATGGAACTTCAATAAAGCAAATTCTGAGACAGCTATTTCAGTTCATCATTGGGAGGCATTCCCAAGTCGACCTTTTGTCTTAGACCCTGACAGGCTGTAACTGTTATTTTAGCCAGCCTGAGCACTCTATATTAAATCAATATATAAAATTACCAAACTTGAAACTATACCCTGGCCACATGAAGCATGTTTTCCTCAACCCCGTGTTACACGGACCCATTTGTCTCCCAATGGCAAAACACTCTCCCTGGTTCTTCTGACTACTCTTCGATGCATTTGAATGTACTATAGTTTCTTTTACATAGAATCCCCTCTGGGATGTGACTTTTGTATCCAAGCAAAAGAACATAACATTACATACCAGCAAGCTCTATTCAAGTCTTACATAAGGGGAAATATTGAGGCTCTTGGAGTGCGTTACAATTGGAATCTATAATATTTAAACAGACACGTCCAAATAAAAACAACAAAAAAGTTCATTCAGACTACCTTTTCTTTCTCCTGAAACTTCAATGCAGCACACAGAATTGCTGCAGAAAATGTACTGAAAAATGTTTTGACTGTACCGCTGGACGTGCCTGACCTTTCCATTCATCAACAAAACAAAAATAACTTAGACAGAGGGCCACATCGTTGTGCTGTTTTTCTTAATACAGTTTATATCTTTAGCCTTTGCCTTAAACAATTATTTTTTATTAGATTTTGGCTCCTCTCACTTAAAAAAAAAGTATCTGGAATGAGACAAACTGCAATACAACATTTCATTCAAATGACTACCAACGTTAGCCACCGCTAGCCACAAAGTCAATGGAAGCAGTCAGGGCAGGAGCATGCTTACAAAAAAAAGATCCAAATCACCTGAAATCAACTGTCCTCTCAGTAATAGTTGAAGATCTGTAAAAACAAATAAAAAACACTGATTTCACAATTAATTATGTCCCTATCAGTGAAAATAATGAATATATCAACACTGTGTGTCACATAGTGTCTAATGCATCCCTTCTAAGGGATTCATTCTAAGCTTGAAGATGGCGTCATTACAGAGGCTTTTGGCGTGGCATGTCTGCCATCTAGTGGTAGATCCATGGAGTGCAAAGTGACACGCAAATCAAATGTGGATATGAAAGTCTGATCCATGATGTAATCAATAAAAAATCCGATCCATTTTGCCAAAATACCACCTGGACCTTAACAATTTAGTCTTGGCGGACTATTCAAATAATACATTTATCCATCTAAGTCCTGTATTAGAGGTTTCACAATTGCTATTAGGGACTTTGATTATTACATCCACTCATGTAATGTGAAGTAGACCTGCAACTGAATCACAATGCTTCAATAGCAGGGAAAAACAATTGAAATGTTTACGGCTCAACTGAAGTCAGGTATGACAACAAACCCACGGACTTCATCTCCATCCAGCTGGCTCGGGTCCTTCATTACCACACCCTGGTGACTGTTCGACTGCAGGGGGACACAACGAGGGTTGTGATCGCACAGTGAATTCATCTTTCAGATTCGATACAAAGCAGTCTGAAATACTTCTGTGAGTGGGCCAAAAGCTAAAGACAGCAACACGCAAAGATCCATTATGAGCACGTCACACATCACAGAGAGTCTTCAGGGTGCAGAGATATCTGACCCACCTCTGTCCATCCTGTAATGACACAGACACCCCAAAAACATCTTTTACCTTGATACACTTCTCCTGGTTGATTCAGAATGATTCTGGCAGCCCCGACTACCTTGCGTCCCATGGTGCCGACCAGGCCCACAACCCCCCAGCTCAACAACACAACCCATGTGGGGCGGGGCTCCACCTGAAGATAGACAAGGAACACCTATATAATTGCACCTTGGTCATGGCCATATCGTGGACCGCTGTGGTACTGGGAGAAGGAGCTGACACCCATGAAGTGGTTCACCTGCTTCCCATTGCAGGGCATCCTGCTGGTCCCATCGTACATGGAACCCATAAGTGAATTAAGCCTGGGAAAAAATCATAATTCAATCATAATCGCCTGAGGAAACAAACAGGGAATAATGTATTGTAAAAGAAATAGGGTCCTTACCTGATGATGTAGTGAGCAAACTTTGGTTTTCATGCTGCCCTTTGAAGAGCTTTATAATGACATCTTGTAATATAACATTTAAAATGGGTTGGTAAAAAGTGCATTTGGTATTTATTTGTCATTATATCCATGTTGGTAAGCTAGTCATTCACATTTACATAGGAAATAATGAAAGTACGTAATAAATATGACTTTTGGTAAGGTCTAGGTCTAACCTAAGTCAGTCGGCTATACAACATCATTTACATATAAATATAAATACTTTAATCAAGTATATGAGTGACCAGTGTAAATGACTCCCATTAGACTGACATGCCATTGGTTGACATCACCCTAACCCTAACTCATCCTTAGTAAACAACAACAAAGCATTCTACCTATTAGCTAACTATTAGCAAAGAAATTTACCGACATTTTATACACATTTTATGAATTATTTAATAAATCATTATTGCATGGGTCTTTTTATAATTGTGGTCCATAAATGTGTGAATAACTAGCATACAAAATGCGCTCATGTGGGAGTAATGATTATAAAATAATGATTTAACAATTTACTCCTTCATATGCTAGATAGCATGGTGACATTGGGGGAAAAAAAGCATGATATGCCCAAAGGTAGTACATGTTTTTTTGGCTAACAGAGACAACACTGCAGTGGAGGTACAGACGACACACACCACTTGCTGATATGTGTCCAGCATCCATCAACATAAACAGCTCATACATTCCTGTGAGTACTAGGCTTTGCAGAGGCATTTGTCTAGAAAATGTTTTGAATAGTGGGACGTGAATTGCCTTCATACGCACTATGTGAGTAGAATCAAGGTGAAGCGATTAGAGTTGAGCCGGTACCATGCAGTGGAAAAAAGCCATTTGTGGGCCTTTCGTGGAGCCACCTACCTCAACGGACAGAGGTTTGCCATGCTCCCATGCTATTGCAGGCTACACAGTCACCTGGGGTAACAGTAGTCCATGCATTATAAGGCTTCCTCATATCAGTTTGAAAACATCAAATTATGATTTATGTTGTATTTTTTTATAATTTCAGCCAGGGCCTTGATACACAGGTGACAACGGCATATGCTATCGCTAACCTGGCCCTCAGTATTCATATGGCTCCCACCAGTCTAGGGGAAATGAAACACATTAAACTATGATAAGTGTAAATATTTTTAGGTGTACCGGCTGCACCTTTGTGAAGCACGTGTTACATAGGTTATTTGAAATAATTTACGCTAGTTCTGTTGTAGGTTTCACGTGCCTTTGAGACTCAATTCCCACCTATAACGACCTAATAAAAATGTGTAGGCTACTCTGTAACAACAATTGGTAGTTTAGAAATAATTAATATTTAAATTACCCTATTGTAAATAAAAAATAATGCACGTCAAAATTCTTAGTGTTGAGTAGACTTAGCTAACTTCTGTGCCAGAACTGTTCACCATCTCAGCATACTATACACTTCTACAGTGCTGGTGGGTGGGTATTACTACTCGTTTCAGGCAGCCAGGCTAGGGAACAATGTCGTGAACGCGTTTTACGACAGTCTAGACCAGCTACAATCGATTTCCAGTAGATGCTATTTCTAAAAAGTATTTTGTTATCACTATTTTCTTTTTTCTTAAATTTAAGGGATGGGCATTACGTTAACACGGTTTTAACGTTTAGTTAGAGAAAGACACTGCTTAAGCATTCTGGGTTTACGATTTTGTGAGTATAGTATAGTGACAATCGAAACAAAGACATTCGTTAATATGAACATAGGCAGAGTGCTTGTCCAATAGACATACCAAATCGGAGTTCAAATAGGTTCGCGTCTGACCATAGTGTCTGCGCATGTGCTGGTCATCAAATCAAAGGCATTTTATCTATATAAAGCATTTGACAAAAATAAAAACTTTTTCTTGATGTTTTTGCGTGGTTGTATTACTTACAACTTAATCTACATTACACATGGAACCATCATTTATCTTAACGCGCGCGACTGTAATACCCTAATAGAATGCTTCTATCAAGTTCCCGGATGTCTTGCATTGTTGTTCCTCTGGGCTTAAAATATCTGTGAGTGAAACGATCTTCAGTTTTCCACACTTTTCAGGCAGATTTACGGCAAGACCAGAAAGCACATGGGTTTTCGTCGCGTGGGACTTGTGTCTGGCTCCTAACTTCAGCAGCTGGGTTTATTTTGTTGTACACAGGTATGTTAATGCAAATATATATATATAGTACTTAATCCGTTGCGCAAGTCTAAAACACTGTTTTCAGCCAATTATTACATACGTATATGTTATTTTTAGGGTATCCTACGTCGTTCTGGCAAGCTATTCTACCTTTAGCTAGCTAAAAGCTAAGTTGTTTAATTTTTATACTGTTTATTACTTGGTCTTGGCCATGTATTGGTAAAATAATGAGTGAATTAATTAAATGTTAGTTTTCATGGCTTTAGGGGATGTTCTTTAACGTTGCGTAAACTTTTTAAACAACATTGCCAGTTCACTCCAGATCCGAGGTACCGCAGTTGGTGGAGCATGGTGCTTACAAAGCTTGGTTTGTGGGTTCGAGTCCCATGAGACGTGGAGACACATGAACTGTATACACTCTAGTTGCTTTGGATGATTCTGCTAAATGTTTAAAAATGTTAACTAAAGTTATCCAAAGTTAAAGACATTCAATTGTATGTCCCACCTAATCGTCCTCCATTCTCCAACCATTGCAGGTGACCTTGGAAAATGTCTTTCCGAGGAGGAGGTGGAAGAGGGGGCCGTGGTGGTGGATTCAATCGTGGTGGAGGTGGAAGAGGAGGTGGATACGGTGGTGGCGGCGGTGGAGGATACGGAGGTCGAGGTGGCGGAGGTGGTTTTCGAGGTGGTGGACGAGGAGGTCGAGGAGGCTTCCAAGACTATGGCCCTCCAGAATATGTTGTTGGTAAGATGAGTTCACCACGCAAAGGTGTGCCACATCACTTTCCAGTGATTCAGAGGGCGTCTTGAATTTACACTTCACATTCAGCTATTTCCTTACTGTGGTCTAGCACATCAGCTCTCCTGTTTGTACTTGTCGTGTTGTTGTTCCAGGTCTGACCATAGTTTGTCTCCACAGCTCTAGGAGAGTTCATGCACCCCTGTGAGGATGAAATTGTGTGCAAGTGTGTAACCGAGGAGAACAAGGTTCCCTACTTCAATGCGCCCGTGTACTTGGAGAACAAGGAGCAGATCGGTAAAGTGGACGAAATCTTCGGTCAACTACGAGACTTTGTATCCTTTTTTTCTATCGTTGCCTTACGTACTCTGGGATGTTTTTGGGAACAATTGGTCATGCTTTCTTTATTTCATTACTGATACTACATGGTGTTAAAAAACAAGTCCCAGGGAGTTTGTCTACACAATCCCTAATACCTAGATTTTAATCTAATTAGATTCAACTTTAATGTCATTGAACAGTACGAGTACAGTACAACAAAATGCTGTTAGTATCTGACCAGAAGTGCAAATAGAAGAGGGCAGGAAATGTATTTAAGTATTAAGTATAGTTTGTTACAAGTGGAATGTATAGATGTGCAATGAAGGCAAATACTGTGCAAATGGCAATTCTAAATGAGCAATGAAGGCAATTAGGGGAGAGCGGAAAATGTACAAGTATTAAGTATAATGTATGTACAGGTGGGAAATTAGTAGTTGTGCAATGAGGCAAATGCAAGCACAAATGGCAATTCTGACTGCAGTCGAGCAAATTGGAGGTGTAAGGTAGCGTGTGCAACTGAAATGCAGGGATAGCAGCAATGAGGTTCCCGAGGTAGACACGTACATGTAACAGCTGAAAAATGCAAGTACGGTGGCAGTTCTAAATGTGCAGTGCAGGCAAATTGAAGGTGCAAGGTGGCTTATTATGGTTGTGAAGTCCAGAATTCTTCACTTTGAAAAGGTTAAAGGAGACCAGACTTCTGGGATGTAAAATGGATGTTAAATACAGAACATTTTAAGTGGTAGCGCTAGTTGAGAGAGTGCACAATTTTTGCTGTTAAACAGCAAAGCACTCAAAGGCTAAATCTCAATATGAGATACTTAATCATTACAGATATTGGTTGATATCTAACTGCTGTTAAACTAACCCAGGAGTTATTAATCAACCATATGATGCCTGAAGGCCGTGCGATCAGACTTAAACTTTAAAACTTACGATAACACCAGTAAAATAAAGTGCAAAATGTGTGTGACATCGATTTGTAAACATTAGTGATGTGCATTAGTGATGTGCAGTTCTCGAATGATTCATTCGTTTTGAACTAATCTTTTTAGTGACTCGGGACTCGCAAGTCCTTTTTTCTAGTGACTCGTTCAGTTGTATTGTTAATTTGAACGTTTGACAGCGGATTTCTACACCGTGATCACTTGCTTCATAACTCGGTCCTCCAGCTCAGTTCACAGATCAAAGTCTATGTACTTTCGCAGGGAAAAATAGATCAAGAAGGAACTTCATAAAGAAGTTCCTCCTTCATAAAGAAGTTTCTGCCTTATAACTGATAATTGAACACAGACTATAATAATTAGTATAGTTAGGTCTAAAATAATTAATGTAGTAGTTGTAATAATAAACACAGATGAAATCATACACTGTGCCTTTGCCTAAGTAAAAAAGACTTGTGAACAACTGACTCGGTCAGTTTTATCGTTCAATTGAATTGTTGTTTAGTTCATTTGGAACGAAATGACTCGAAAGATTCAAACATTTTACTGAACGACTCGACAAGATCTGAGTCAGTAGAAAGAGTCGAACTTCCCATCACTACTAGACATCTTATAGTCCTTTTCTAAAATATTGAGAAGGTCTCCTTCAGTGCTTTGGTCGGGGATATTCATTCTGCCAAACAACCCTGTTATAAAAAAGGTTTTGTCAAACAAATCTATTGGACACATTCATGCAGGCTCCTGACGTTTTATTGTTTTTGTCTGTTTTGAAGACTTGTTTTGCTACCCAAACACTTTTTTTGTGGTGGTTATTAAATTACCTACCCCCAGAGCCTTTCACTCTCATAATTGGCGTGTGCCTAGTAGCATAGTGGTTGTCATCTTCCTCTGTGGGCTAATATTTGTCGTGTATGAGGTCTTTGCAGCTGAATGGAATGTGAGTGGTGGAGACTTGTGAATGCTTTATCTCCATCTGTCTGTGCATTGGCGTTCATCTTGTAATCTAAAGTAAAGCCATAGTGTTCACAAATTGGATGTTTAAATGATGGAGGATCCTCAGAATTTATCATACAAGGGTTAGTTCTCACCAGCTGCACCTCACAAAATGATGTGTGGCAATTAGGATTAGAAATGCGATAATGTCTGCATGCTCTAATGGCATGTAATGGTTTCATATTTTGTGACAATGGTTTTTCCCCTTAACCTGAAAGTACAGTATTTCTCTGTTAAACTCTCTGATAATATGAAGGCATCCTCATTCAAGAAACTACAGAAGGTAAGCTATATTACGCTGTTATGTTTAGTAAAGGAGAATATCTTTTTTTCTCATGTGAATGCGACCCAATCTGGCACCGATGATGCTTACAGAATTAGCCACCGATGCCACTGCGTTCCTGCTTCTAGGACTGTTCAGAATATAGGGAACAGAAGCAACTCTTCTGTCATTGTTTCTGAATACAACATGGAGACCATGGCCATGTTTACATTGGTTGGAGGATACTCACAATCCACTAGGAATATCCACACAGCTGATGAGTTCAGCCAAATTCAGTTTCTCTGCAATTGTGTCATTCAGTTTGCCGACCCCTGTGACAGACCCATGAATGCTGGATTGACTGTACATGGTCATGGCATGAACATTTTCTACTGCTTGTATTCTGTAACACATTTTTGTCTGTAGTTTTATGTAGACCCAATGAAGCTCCTACCACTCCAGAGGTTCCTTCCAAGGCCTCCTGGTGAGAAGGGTCCCCCGAGAGGAGGACGAGGAGGCAGAGGAGGAAGGGGAGGTCCCCGCGGAGGTAAGAGAAAAACATCTGCTTATATTTTCCTATTTTTCTGTCTGAAACACACGTTCAGGTTAGCGATTGATATGAAAACTAAATGAATTTGGCCTCCACCCAGGCGGATTCCGTGGCGGCAGAGGTGGTGGCGATCGTGGCGGTTTTGGCAGAGGAGGTTTTGGTGGTGGACGAGGAGGTGGAGGATTCCGAGGAAGGGGCGGCGGCGGTGGACGAGGATTCCGAGGTAAGTCGAATCCCGGGGAAAGGAATCTAATTGAATGTGAATTGACACGTTGCAAGCTGCTTCCGTTTTGTTTTTCTGGTGTGTTTTAATTGTGTGCCATTTTCTACGGTTCAGGGGCAAGATGATTGCTACACTGCATCAAGGAATCCTCAGTTTTACTACCGTCAGAAACAGATTGGTGCAATGTGATGCCTGAGCTTGGCTCATTTGGACTTGGAGAAAGGCATTGCATCTTTTTTATACTGCTCAGCTGTCAATTTGTTTTTTATTTTTAAAAAGTGTACACAAATCTCAGAATGATGTGTGAATTGCTGGCTTTTATTTGAATTACCTTTAATTCCACACTGTTATCAGCGGGAACAATGTCGAAATAGCCCTGTTGTTTATGCAACTCTTCAACATTGTTCACACTGGATTGTTTTTGCGTATGTGTTGATATGTCCTGTTTTTATGCTGTTGGAATGATTCAGAGCTCAGTTAGATGTTGATAAACACGGTCAATGTTGATAAAAAATGAGTTCATTTGTCTGTTTTCATTACAACTCACTGAAAAATGTGATGAACCTTGTGGGTCCAACATGAGTACAGTTAGACAGAGAATCTTTTGTAAAGAGAAACCTTTGATTAAACTGTGCTGTTTAGGTATATCCAGTATTTATTTGAACGTTATTTGTAATTGTGCGTTTCTGCTTATGCGCAGGGCTGTGTAGGGGGAGTGTGGAAAGGACTGTACAAATACTGTTGCATAAACTTCCTTTGGCCAACTGCTCATGCAGCAAAAATGTTATTTTCACACTGTTTATACAATGAAGTGTAACGGTTCCAGTACGGTTCTAAATGTAAGAAAATATTTATTAAAGCAGCTGTAGCTCAACAACAGCCTCACCAAGATCCAGTAAGGTGTTTAAAGTGGGATTTACGTCACTGAAATTTTCTCCTGGGTGTGAGGTGAGGTTCAGTTTCCATTTTCTGAGTGGATGTGTTTCTCTACTTGACACTTATATTTTTTTTTGTTAAGAAAAGCGAAGATGTGCGTTGAACAGTAAATTGCCTTTGAAAGGCCCTTTGCGTTCCGGAATCAAAACATCACGTTTCAAATTCTGGTTCAAGTATGCCATCAAGGATGTCTGTTTTGTCTGAACTGTTCAGGTACTACTCCAAAAGCAAATAATCCAACTTCTCTCTACAATGACTTGACGAAATGTCATTGATGAAAGCTGTGTGAATGTTATACAATTGAACTTTCTTAGCTGCTTTATGTGGACGAAATAATTGGATCATTTCACTGTTTTACAATTGTCAGTATATCACTATGGTGTTTTGGTCCATCAAATAGATGGCCCATACCCAGCCATACAATGCTTTCTGGAGGGCTAGTGTGAATAATTTTGAGAGATATTTCTCCATTCTGTAGTTCCGTAACAGCTGTGTGGCCAAAACTGAGATACTCCATACAGTTTGATGAGTTAATATTGCACAGTTAATTAAATTCAAAGCCTCACTCTAGGGGCAAATGCCCGGTTCTGTTTGTAAGCAAGGCTTTTCAAAAGGCGTGTGTGTGTATATATATATACACTATCACCAGTGCATATACAGGTGCTGGTCATAAAATTAGAATATCATCAAAAAGTTGATTTATTTCAGTAATTCCATTCAAAAAGTGAAACTTGTATAATGTATACATTCATTCCACACAGACTGATATATTTCAAGTGTTTATTTCTTTTAATTTTGATGATTATAACTGACAACTAATGAAAACCCCAAATTCAGTATCTCAAAATTAGAATATTACTTAAGACCAATACAAAAAAAGGATTTTTAGAAATGTTGGCCAACTGAAAAGTATGAACATGAAAAGTATGAGCACTCAATACTTAGTTGGGGCTCCTTTTGCCTGAAGTACTGCAGCAATGTGGCGTGGCATGGAGTCTATCAGTCTGTGGCACTGCTCAGGTGTTATGAGAGCCCAGGTTGCTCTGATAGTGGCCTTCAGCTCTTCTGCATTGTTGGGTCTGGCGTATCGCATCTTCCTCTTCACAATACCCCATAGATTTTCTATAGGGTTAAGGTCAGGCGAGTTTGCTGGCCAATTAAGAACAGGGATACCATGGTC
>JACXGI010009709.1:0-20344 GCA_016801175.1 Esox masquinongy
GCTCAGACCATACGCCGCACACTGCATCAAATTGGTCTGCATGGCTGTCATCCCAGAAGGAAGCCTCTTCTAAAGATGATGCACAAGAAAGCCTGCAAACAGTTTGCTGAAGACAAGCAGACTAAGGACATGGATTACTGGAACCATGTCCTGTGGTCTGATGAGACCAAGATAAACTTATTTGGTTCAGATGGTGTCAGGCGTGTGTGGCGGCAACCAGGTGAGGAGTACAAAGACAAGTGTGTCTTGCCTACAGTCAAGCATGTTGGTGGGAGTGTCATGGTCTGGGGCTGCATGAGTGCTGCCAGCACTGGGGAGCTACAGTTCATTGAGGGAACCATGAATGCCAAAATGTACTGTGACATGCTGAAGCAGAGCATGATCCCCTCCCTTCGAAGACTGGGCCGCAGGGCAGTATTCCAACATGATAACGATCCCAAACACACCTCCAAGACGACCACTGCCTTGCTTAATAAGCTGAGGGTAAAGGTGATGGACTGGCCAAGCATGTCTCCAGATCTAAAACCTATTGAGCATCTGTGGGGCATCCTCAAACGGAAGGTGGAGGAGCGCAAGGTCTCTAACATCCACCAGCTCCGTGATGTCGTCATGGAGGAGTGGAAGAAGACTCCAGTGGCAACTTGTGAAGCTCTGGTGAACTCCATGCCCAAGAGGGTTAAGGCAGTGCTGGAAAATAATGGTGGCCACACAAAATATTGACACTTTGGGCCCAGTTGGGACATTTTTACTTAGGGGTGTACTCACTTTGGTTGCCAGTGGTTTAGACATTAATGGCTGTGTGTTGTGTTATTTTGAGGGGACAGCAAATTTACACTGCTATACAAGCTGTACACTCACTACTTAACATTGTAGCAAAGTGTCATTTCTTCAGTGTTGTCACATGAAAAGATATAATCAAATATTTACAAAAATGTGAGGGGTGTACTCACTTCTGTGAGATACTGTGTAGTGTAAGAGCCACAATGTGAGAATATAATTATAACGTCGTGGTTAGTTAGTTGATAGGGTGAGAGAGCGCTGCTTTAAGCATGAAAGCATATCGTTTTTCTACCGTGTGAAACGATGTAATATAAAACCCTTTTTTTGTCATTAAACGTTGTTAAACAGAATTAAATCTCATGTCATTTGCGTCAGACTAAAGTTACTGTGCCTACATCTCGTCTATGGCTTGTCTTGATATTCAGAAGGAATGCCATTACACATAGTAACAATAAGCGTGTGCAAATGTTCTGATATCATAACAATTAAAACACATGAGGGAATCAGAAAATGAGCATTATTTATTATTTTAGTCCATTGAAGTTTTCTTGACTTTTCTCATATGTCAAACATTTGGAGTTGCTCAACACGAGTTGATAACGTGATAAATATTACTAGAAGGTGTCTTGGTGAAGGAGTGTAGGAGCTGTACTTTATGTGCATTAAACAATGTGGTTCAAGTTAACAGAGCCGTTTCAAAGATGTGAATGAGCAATTACTGAAATATGAAGAGAATCATAAGCACCAAATGGTTTGATAGAATTTGGCTAATGATTTCCATTACATATACTCTGCTATGTTGCTATGTTTTATCTACTGGAAAGCAGTAATCATCACATCACTGGTTTAAATGGCACATTGGTTAATATTAGCAAAAGTCCACGGTATATATAGTGTGTAAGAGTTGGCCAAGATGAGTTCCAAAGTTGAATCAATGTTCATGGGATGAATAAAGAATAACTGATAAATAACATTGTCAACAGACAAGAGTGAGTTTGCATCTCTATGAGAGATACAAAAAAAGGCAAATATCCTATAGGCTTGAGCGCATATATACATGTTTCGTTGGCACTGAGATACCGAGAGCAATTAGCATCTGTCTGAGCCGAGTCCGATTAGGTTTGGTTGTTTTCACATAGGGTAGTTCTCTGCAGGAAATAAAAGAAGTCCTTCACACCAGTAGGTGGCAGACTAATTTACTCCCAAAGACAGAGCCAGGGGCCTGGTGTTGATTCAAGAGGAAAAGAAAAGACAGAGACAAAAGATGAATAGAAAGCGCAGAAAATAAGTTAAGCCATTAATAATGCAGCAACATGTTCAGAGCATAGCTAAACCTTTGCCATGAGCTGAAGTCATATAAAGTAATATCTGATTTCAAGAAACCTTCTGGGGTTGCATCTCGTTGGTAGAACAACTTATGATTATGTTGGGCTTATTTGCAATGGGTAAGTGAATTGCAAACATGTTCAAAATACAACACAAACATTTTTTCATCTGCTATAACAATACCTACAGTAGCTAGTGATGTTACCTGTTTATGTTTTTGATGATAATAGAGTGCCATTGGAAAGTATTCATAACGCTTTCTCTACATTTTGTTGTGTTATGGATGTAATATATCACTGATTAAATACATTGCTTGGTCATCAATCAACAAACAACACTCTAAAATGACAACGCTAAAACATTTTTATATATACAGCTCTGGAAAAAATTAAGAGACCACTGCAAAATTATCAGTTTCTCTGGTTTTACTATTCATAGGTATGTGTTTGAGTAAAATGAACAATTTTGTTTCATTCTATAAACTACTGACAACATTACTCCCAAATTCCAAATAAAAATATTGTCATTTAGAATATTTATTTGTAGACAACAACAACAACTGGTCAAAATAAACAAAAAAAGATGCATTGTTTTCAGACCTCAAATAATGCAAAGAAAACAAATTCATATCCATTTTTCAACAACAAAGTACTAATGTAATGTTTTGACTTAGGAAGAGTTCAGAAATCAATATTTGGTGGAATAACCCTGATTTTTAATCACAGCTTTCATGCGTCTTGGCATGCTCTACACCTGTCTGTCACATTGCTGTTGTGTGACTTTATGCCACTCCTGGCTCAAAAATTTATGTAGCTCGGCTTTGTTTGATGCTTGTGACCATCCATCTTCCTCTTGATCAAATTCCAGAGGTTTTCAATGGGGTTCAGGTCTGGAGATTGGACTGGCCATGACAGGGTCTTGATCTGGTGGTCCTCCATTCACACCTTAATTGACCTGGCTGTGTGGCATGGAGCATTGTCCTGCTGGAAAAACAAATTCTCAGAGTTGGGGAACATTGTCAGAGCAGAAGGAAGCAGGTGTTCTTCCAGGATACCCTTGTACTTGGCTTGATTCATGCGTCCTTCACAAGGACAAATCTGCCCGATTCCAGCCTTGCTGAAGCATCCCCAAATCATCACCGATCCTCCACCAATTTTCACAGTGGGTGTGAGAGACTGTGGCTTGTAGGCCTCTCCAGGTCTCCGTCTAACCATTATACGACGAGGTGTTGGGCAAAGCTGAAAATTTGACTTGTCAGAGAAGATGACCTTACTCCATTCCTCTACGGTCCAATCTTTATGGTCTTTTGCAAACTTTTTTGCTTCTCATTGATGAAGGGCTTTTTTCTTGCTTTGCATGACTTTGTTTCGAACCGTCCTCGCCGTGCACTTCACCCCAGCTGCTGTTTGCCATTATTTTATTTATGACACTTGATGTCATCCTACGGTTGTTGCGTGACATTCGAATGAGTTGACGGTCATCTCGGTCAGTGGACAGTCGTTTTTGCTCTCTGCCAGTCTGTAGCTTTGTTGTCCACAATGTCTGTTGCTTGACCTTGTTCTTATTAACCGCCGTCTTTGAAATTTTCAGGATGGAAGCAACCTGACGCTCACTGTATCCCTCTGCCAGTAAAGCCAGAATTGAACCCTTCTTTTCCTCACTCAAAGCTTTTCTTTTCAACTCTTTTGTCATGCTGAATAGTTATTTTTTTTATTCAAATTACCTTTGAGGTACTACTTGCACTGTTTTTGCCATCCAGCTGGTCCTATTGCAAGAGGATAGTGATGACCCCAGCAGTGGTTTTTATACTTTTCCTCGTTAAATTAGATTTGGTTCAGGTAATCACCTAATCAGTACTCCATTAAGTAAAATGAGGTTTGCCTGTGTTGGAATTTAACAGACACTGGAATGGAATGGCTGCCATACATGTAGAGATGCTGATTTAAGAAAAATTAGGAGTGGTCTCTTACTTTTTTCCAGAGCTGCTAATTTATTGACTTAAATATATAAATAAGTACTCAGATCCTATATTCCATACCTTGTAGAAGCTTCTTTGGCAGCAATCACAGTTTTGAGTCTTCTTGGGAATGCCTATATCAGTTTTGCATACCTGGAGGCAGTTTCTCCCATTCTTCCCATTGTGTCAATCTCTGTTAGATTGGATGTGAAGCGTCAGTGAACTTCAATCTTAAGACCACAGATGTGCAATGGCCGGCCAACTCAAGGACATTCACAGACTTGTCCTGAATCCACTCCTGCATTGTCTTGGCTGTGTGCTTTGGGACGTTGTCCTGCTGAAAGATGAATCTTTGTCCCAGTATGTGGTCCTGTGAGCTTTGAATCAGGTTTGAGAAGCATCCATATAGCATGATGACCCCTCCACCATTCTTCACTGTAGGGATGGTATTAGCCAGGTGATGAGTGGTACCTTTTTTCACCAGACACAGCATGTAATTCAGGGATAATAGTTTTAATTTGATGCCATCAGAACAGATAATCTTTTTCCTCATACACTCAGAGACCTTCAGACAGCATGTCATATGACTTACTAAGGAGTGGCTTCCATCTAGCCACTCTACCATGACGACCTGATTGATGGAGTGCTGCAGATAGGGATGTCTTTCTGGCACGTTCTCCCATCTCTGCAGAGAAACTCTGAAGCCCTTTTAGAGTGGCCATTAGGGTCTTCGTCGCCCATTTTAGAGGGCCCTACTCGCCCTGCCACTAACTTTTGCTGGACGGCCAGCTCTAGGAAATCTTCCAATTTATCATTTCGCTGCGGTGGAGACCACTGTGACCCCTGGGACCTTTCAATGCATTAGCATTTTTTTACAACCCCCCAGAGCTGTGCCTCACCAAAGTTCTATCTAGGTCTATGTAGACTTCACAGCATGGATGATCAAGGATGATCAAAGGACAGGATGCATCGGAGCTCAATTTCTAGTGTCGTGGGAAAGGGTCTGAATACTTACTTTTTTATATAATACATTGGCAAATATTTAAAAAGAAAAATGCATCATAGGGTATTTTGTGTAGATTAGTGGCAAACCTTTTGCTATCAACTATAAATTAGTCTGTAACACAACACAATCTGGAGAAATTCAAGGGGTCTGAATACTTCTCGGCACTGCTTAAGTTCAATCTTGGGGGGTCAGGGGAGGGTTGGTTTGGGACTGCGTCCTGGTTCGTTTTCAGCCTTAGAAGACAGAGTAATACCTTTACATTTGTGATGGAAATTTAAGCTCTGACTTAGGTGTCCTGTAGGAGAATACTAGACAGTCAGGTTGTTGGTGATCATGTCAATGTGTCATATTATTAGGAAATGCATGTCACCTTGCCATTATATTTTATGTTCACATTCACATAAATATGAGATGTCATTTGAGACTAACACAGTGTACAAACGTTGCTCTGTCAGGCAATAACAATTGGATCAAGGTCTGTAAGCTCTTCAGCTTGTCAAAGCTCAGGTTCCCCACTGTGAACTTACAGCAAACCCCTGACATCCATTCTCCCCTAGGTGTCTCTCAGGCTTGTCATGTTGGATATCAGGTAAAAGATAAAAGAACAGATATGACAATTACATTTCCCAACCCCTTTGTCATATAAAAGAGAAGGCTTATTAAATAACATAATACGACGATCCCCATTAATATTTTGGGTGTTTCCCTTGTTAGGAAGTTCTGTTGAAATTTCGTCACATGTGCCTCTAAAACCAGACGTGGGTTTAAATGATATTCACGATTTGAGAAGTATGTGGAGCATTTGACTTGGGTTTATCTGAAGTGCCAGAAATACAGGGTCAGTACTATAATATTAGTTATGCTGCACCAGGGAATTTAAAACAAGCACATCTATTTGCAACATTTTAAAAGCTATTAAAACCCAGGTCTGCATCTCATATAGACCAATAGAGAGATCATAATAACTCAGTGGCGTTGTTGTGGCCTGTCATGGCCGGGTCTCTTTCTGCCTGCCAGCAACAGCTCTGCCCTAATCCAACCAGCTGGACAGCGTTTTTGTCCTTCACCAACCAACCTTTGATCAAATTAAATGAAAATGCAGCCAAAGATTTGTAACATGTTCACATCGATTGCCAAAAGACATGGCTCCTCCTTGCATAGCGTTACTCTGGGTGCAGTGCTTTAGTGTGTCTCTTTGGTTTATCAAACACATCAAAAATATACATTTCATCATAACCATTTGAAAATACAGTAGACAAAAGTAATGAATTCCATTAATTGTTTTCCAGAAAATTCCTATTCCCTTCAATATCATCATAATGTTAATTAGATTTTTTATTCCATCATTAACATATGGTAATTTGCTAAAACACACAGTTGATATGAATACCTCCATATTGCAAAGTACTTTATATCAGATAATGTATAATTAGGTTTGGTATGTGAATGCATGTTGGTGTATCTAACAGTCTTAACCTCCCAATGTTCTTCCAAGGACAATCTTCTTGTTTATGAACACCATTAATCGTCGTAACAGAGAGTTGACACATCTTGCTCTGCATGCATTAATAGTCAAGGAGGCTGTTCAAGACAAAAATACAAATATGTTCAAGTATAATTACAAATATGTTCTTTTAAATTTCAAAACACAGTGGCCTAGGGTGACCCAGCCTGGCCCACTGCCCTTTAGAAGAAATGCTGTTCTTTATCTTTACTCCACTGTCATGTAATATTCAGTATATTATTCAGTATATAAATGTGGTGTATATATTCAGCATAATTAAACAACTAACATCCTATCATGCTCTGTGGCATGTAAAAAAATGCTGAGCAGGCCCAGTTGAACTCAATTTTGGATCGAGATGGCAAGAGGAAAGGATGTAAGTGACTTTAAAGGAGGGTTCATTATTGGAGCATGGATGGCAGGAGCTTCAGTCACAAAGACTGCTCAACTGGCTGGAGTTTCAATAGGAACAGTGACTAAAGTTACATCTGCATTTTTTTTACAGATAACAGATCTACGGGACAGACAAATAGAGTCGTGAAAATTGCGGTCGAAAGCACACATTCGATGACTGTGATGCTCAGGTATTACTACGATATGTAAGGAAAAACCGAAGAGCAACTCTTTCCCAGGTGACTCAGAATGTCAATGCAAGACATGATCAGACGGTGTCAGCAAGAACAGTCCATCTAGAACTACACACAGAGAGATATTTTAGAAAGGTTGCAGTGCATAAACCCTTCAGGACAAAGCTTTTTCCTTTAATTTGTCACTTGTCTGTATATATACTGTATATACAGAGTTGAATGTCGACCTGATTACTGATTGAGTTGGGGATGCATTAGGGCAGATAGTTTCTTTCTATCCAGAATACAGGACATGCTGTTTTAATGATGTATATCTGTCATTTGACAAACAAGAAATGTTATTTTTGCACTAGTCGAAAGTACCTGAAGCAAAACTCCTAAATGCACAATTGGTTGTTTTACAGTGAATATTTTTTTTCTTGTCCCTCTGTAGCATACATATATTTTCTTGTCCCTCTGTAGCATACATATGTTGAGCAATTTGTGTGACACATAAAATTGCCTTATTGAATTGTAATACAAATAATATAGATTTTTGAGAATTGCAATATATATCATATCACTGTGTTGTGATAATATAGTATGGTAATGAACCTGGCAATGATGCTGGTTATCACTGTGTAAAGTTATTAAGGCTGGGTATGAAGAGAACAGATCCTTGAATGTATCGGGTGGTGTTAAACCAATAGGCTATAAGTGAACTCTTAATAGATGACAAAAGACTATGGAGTACATTGGAAGGAGACTTAACTGCTGGAGAAAAGTTGACAAGGTCAGGCTGGGTTAACTAAATCTCAGAGAACTTCACCAGGGGTATTACCAATGAATAAAAAATGTCAAGTCCAGCCAGGATTTAATTTGCTCTTAATTTAGTTTGAATAAAACAAAGGTAGATGCCAGTTCCATGCATTATGTGGCTTTTAAGATGTTATTTTAAATTTTCATTTCAGTATAATCCATTGAGCAGCAGATTACATTTTAGAATCGCATTTCAGAAGAATATTTAAATGTTGTATTTAGTATGTGTTCCATAATTTTAAAATGTGCAACATTTTTAGTTAAGCTATCTCAGAAAATATTGTTTAAGCACACTGAAGGTGACATTGTAAATCAAGTTATTTTTCTTACCATTTGACATTTCTGCTCCATAGAATGATCCAATTTAACCAGCTAGTATAGCAGCATGCTAACTGTGGAGGACAGGGTGTCAGAAGGCATCAGGTAAATGAGCAGATCAATTGTCAGCGGTATCGATCGGCCAGCCAACCCCTTCTGAAATCCCTGGCACAGCCCAGACTTCACGCCTTCACCTCAGCTTGCACACAACACTCAAATTAATCTAGTTTTGTTCTCTTCGTGAGGAGGCACTATAGTGGAGGTGTGTGTTTGTCTGTTTGTGTGTGAGTAAAGGGGCAAATAAGTAGGCACGAAGTTCAGCAGAACTATCAATCCTGTGGGAAAGCATGCTGTTTAAATGCTGATGGCCCCTGTTGATTACCCCTTCACCACTGTGGGTATGGAGGGTGATTTTGGTTGGTGCTTATCCTAGCCTGGTGCCTCGCTAAATGGGATGTCACTGACGCTGGCACGCAGATAAATCGACTGGTATATTTCCAAACTGCTGCGCCAACTAACCTCATTGCTTTCAATTATCACCTTTGATTTGCTAATGGACCTGTGTTACTGGGGGCTCTCTAGCATTGGCATAAAACTGAGTGGGCATGGTTACCTTAGGTCCTAGACTATTATGCAGCAAAATAGATGGGAAAGTAGTGCGTACACAACTCATCTATATTGTGACCTCAACAAAGTTGAAAAGGTTCCTCTGAACTAGTCAGATTGAAACCCTAGCAATATTCAAATTGAATGGTAAGTAAGGCCACAGCCTCTAGCCACTAAAACCCACCAGGGCTCTATCTCCTATTTGTCAGAAGCATTTCCTGGATGGTGAGTCATGGTGTAGCATGGAGGGTGAAATATAGCCACCCGCTCCCAGACACCCACTCCCTCATCTCACTTACCCTCTGGGGCTGCTCTGGCTGCTACGGTAGATATGGGCTGCTCTGCTCTAACCCACTGTAGAGCCCTGTGCTGAGTGGGGACTGGATAGTATAATTCTAACACACTTTCAAGGTTCACCCGAGGGCTTCTGACACAAGAGGTAATCTTATCCGCCGGCCATATTGACTTTGCAATATAGCCTGAGGTGTATGAGACATTGTTTCCAGGTGTGTTTTTGCATGGTCAACAGACAGTGACTCTTACGGTGGGACTTCACTTGCTAAACCCACAACACCAGCCTACTAGAAATTCAGCAGTCTATTTTCTGGCAGCACAAGAATAGTTCAACTTTTTGCAGTGCTGGTTCAGAATTGAATTAAAATTGCTTTCAGGCATTCATGCTGTGAATGAGGAAAAATGCAATCAGAGCAGGGTAGCGCTATTTCATATTATTTTGTTTTATGGCTAAGGATTGTAAGTATGTGGTGCAATCACAAAGCTCTAAAGTCCATTTCACTCATGTTTGATTTCAATCCATTCTTTTATAGCTTCCCAGCATGAGAGGGGATTTTCTAGTGTAATGAAACAAACAGCTCTAAAGTCTGAAGTCATCCCAGTCAGACAAGCTGAATAAACAGTCTGACTCCTCGTTCACTTGCATTCTACACTCCTTGCCTGGCTTGGCCCGGAGCTGATCCTTTGCTGAACTGGACGGATGGTTCCTGCTGAGGTTTCCCTTCTCTGGCTCCAAACTATTCAGTAACATATGACTTCACCACGGTGCAGGCTGCTCCTCGCTGAGTCCTCTCTCCTTTGTGTGTACCCCCCACACCCTGAGAAATTCCAGTAGGCCATGCCATAAATACCTGGCCTGTGACGCCTTTAACAACCGTGAGCCGCTGACACAGAGGGTCGGACGTAGAGTTGGACCTGCAGTTCCTCCTCAGTGACGCATGCCAGACTGCAGTCTGGCAAGGATGCCCTAACTGCTACGCTGCGCTAACGACAGCTCTGTTGCTTAGACTTGGTGGTGTGTAATATGTGCTGGTCAATGAAGGTTATTGTTCGTGTAGTCAGGGATGAGGTAAAAGATATATGACTATCTCTGATTACAGTTTGTGTTTCTCAAGTCTTTTTTACTGTGTCATATCCTATTAATTGACTGAAATATTAGGAGTCATAATTCCCATAAAACCTTGTGGCAAACCTCAAAAAGCGGCACTCTTGAAGCGTTTGACAATTCCTTGTTATCTGAACTGTCAAAAGAAGGCTAATCACACTGGAGTGCAGTGATATAAAAGTATTAATACGCTAACTCCGAGCCGCATGACTAAAGCTAAAAACATGGTGATAGCTAGCAAACATTAATAAACGCTGTTAGTGCTGGGAGCAAATGCTTACACAAATATGAGCCAGCTTGTTGGCCTAGCTAGCTATGGTTGTACATTGGCAAAATCATTAGTCAATTTACATTCAGATGTCCAAGGTATGGCTATCAATGTCATTCCACTTTAATAGAACAACTGATAAATGTAACTGAAAAGAGAAGATATGTTGTAGTAGCTTCCATCACGCACCTGAGAAATGCATCACTCACTATAAGGTGTTGAATCAAAGACGTCTCTCATTAATGCTAGCTAGGTGTTTCCCCTCAAGTATTTTCTTTTTGCGTTAATCCAGCAAGTATGGTCTGCAGCTAGCCAAGTGTACTGTATATGTATGGTACAGTTAGGGCAGATTGTGGTTAATATAGATGTGCAAAATGGGGACAACTTGTTCTATGTAGTGTAGTAACATAGCAACAGTCAGAAGAGTGGTGGGGGGTACGTTAATGACAGAAGAGAACCACATTCATCCAACCAAAAATACTTTCTCATAATTTTTTTTTTGACATTGTCCTTTAATATGCAATTTCTATTAAACCAACATCAATAAGATCAATTAGCTTTTGTGTGTTGTATAGCAAAACTACAAACATTCTCTTGTGCATCAGAACCTAAATGTGTTAGGTGTTAGTGGTCAAGACAAATGAAGGAAAAAGATGCACGTGACCCCGACTGAATCTGGATGTAGCTGTAAAGGTTCCCTAGGCTCGCTAATATCAGAACATACTTACATATACTTGTTTATAGCTGAAACAGTTGAGGTCAAGGTGTTTTTAATGACATTTCTCTTTTCCGAAACCTTTATCTCCGATCAAACACGCATTCCACAAGCCTTTGTAATGTAATACAATACTTGAATGCCTCATACACAGTAAAAAAAGAAATGTCTGTACCACAAACAAAGATATTTATAAAAGAATGTGATGATATTTCTCTGTCTCAAAGGTGAGACACTTCTGGGATATTAAAGAATTTAGCCAACTATAACTGCTCTTGTTACACTTTACATTACTTAGAAACTGATCCCATGTCAAACTCTTGATAAAGTATTTTTTTTATCTGGTGGTAAACTACACGAACAAATGTTTGCGTTTCAGTTGCGTTCTTGTTATACACTATAGGATTATTATCTCACACACTTTTGAGGAAACAACCCTTTTTTAGAATTAGAGTATTCACATAGAGCTGATGTGAAATTATATATCATTGTCACCCACGCACAGATATTTAACAATGCAGACTTTTCTAGCCACTGGTTGTGAAAGTTACTGTCAAGCCGAAAAATGGTATCCAAAAATTGTGTGCCATGTCAAATATGTGACCATTTTTGGCCCATGTCAATACACTTTCAAACTAGGAATTTCATGGCTAACTGAGGTATGATAGTGATTCTGATGATTATGCAAAAATCAACAGCATATAGCACATTCATTCCTGTAATGATTTTGAGTTTTGCTGGACCCAAGCGCGGACACGAAGTGTAAAGAAAAAGCTTTTAATAACGGAACAAAAACAAGAAAACTACAAGAAACAGGCAGGCAGGCAGGCAAAAACACAGACTGGTGGCAGGGACGGACATGAACCAAGCTGCAAACACAATGACTGACCCAGGGCAAACAGAAGAGAGCAAACTATATAGGGAGCTAACGAGAACTAAACAACAAACAGGTGAAATCAATCGGAACAGGCACAGGTTGCGGGTAAGGACACAAACCAAACATAACAGGGCTACATTCAAAACCAAAGCCAAACCAAAACAGAACAGAACGTCACAGTACCCCCACCCCAAGGCGCGGACACCCAGACGCGCCAAACAAACAAAGAGGAGGGCGGGCAGGGCACCAAGGCGGAGGCTCCGCCTCAGGACGGGGACCAGGGACAAGTGGAGGCTCTGCCTTGAGACGGGGACCGGAAACAGGACCAGGCAGATGTCCCGCCGTGGTGCACCGATCAGGAACCGGCGGAGGACCAGGGACCGGAGCGGGGAGAGGACCAGGAGCAGGGAGGCCGGGCTCCACCGGCTCTGGGGCCGGGACGCCGGGCTCCACCGGCTCTGGGGCCGGGACGCCGGGCTCCACCGGCTCTGGGGCCGGGACGCCGGGCTCCAGCGGCTCTGGGGCCGGGACGCCGAGCCTCTCCTCGGCCCTCCGCGCCGGCTGCCCCCATAGCTCTCCCCCAAAAACGTTTGGGAAGGCCTCTGGGCAGAGGGCTGAAACGGCCAGCTGGCAACCCCTTGGCGGGAGGCTATGGCCCTCAAAATGAGCGGGGCCAGGTCGTTAAGACGCCTCTCTTGGTCCCCTAATCTCCTCCATAAGTCCGCTGGGTCCATTGTAGGGTCAGTCATTCTGTAATGATTTTGAGTTTTGCTGGACCCAAGCGCAGACACGAAGTGTAAAGAAAAAGCTTTTAATAACGGAACAAAAACAAGAAAACTACAAGAAACAGGCAGGCAAAACCACAGACTGGTGGCAGGGACGGACATGAACCAAGCTGCAAACACAATGACTGACCCAGGGCAAACAGAAGAGAGCAAACTATATAGGGAGCTAACGAGAACTAAACAACAAACAGGTGAAATCAATCAGAACAGGCACAGGTTGCGGGTAAGGACACAAACCAAACATAACAGGGCTACATTCAAAACCAAAGCCAAACCAAAACAGAACAGAACAGAACGTCACAATTCCAGAATGGTAGGTTAAAAAACATAATAATTCTACAGTCCCAGACTGAATCTTTAAAAAAATGGACAACCATCCTTTGAAAAAAAACACACTATTTATGGCAATTAATGAGGACATTCATAACCATCAAAGAAAGGCTAAACATTATTGTGACGCAGGACTATAGTAGTATTCAGGATTACCATTAAAGAGAATTCTATAAAGGGAAACAAGCACAGGAAGACTAAGAGAAAAGTGGTTGTTAAAAAAAGAATCACAGTGTCTTTTGATATCAAACTGTCACAGAGTGGAGCTGATAAAGGATGATATTTTATGTTCTCCAAGACAAACACAGCAGATGCTGCTTGCCATTGTCACAGGAGAAAACACCTGGGAAATGGGAAGGAACACAAATGAAACTGATAATTTCTGTTTCTCTGACAGGAATCTTGACATAAAGTGAATCTCATTAACTCATTGCATCATGTGATTACAGTGAATCATTGCTAATAGGTAAATTGGCCAGGACCTTCTTGAAGGTTTGGTCACATTTTTCCGTGAATGACATACATATCCAAACCATTGCATACAGTTCAACAAATTGATAACTGCTCAAGAACCAGAAATGTTTTTTTCACTCATGAAGATGAGAACAGTCTTTTATCCAAGCAGGGCTGAAAAAGAGATAAATTACTCTGAGATAAAGGATAATTAGCCTGCAAGTCTTGTGTGAATACTCCATAGCATTAAGAGACGCTTTGTCTCGGCAGGAGATCTCCTTCTAACACCAGGCATAATTTACCACTTACCAGTTACCTGGTTGGAGCTGTGGAGGCCTTCAAAGGAATTAGGGATAGCAATGGGAAGGCCTATTAAAAGTATTATAGGCATCTGTAACACACACAATGATACAACTGAACAGGATTCTTAGCCCTAGCTGAAAAATGGAGAGAAAATTGCAAAGACAAATCACTTGAGAATATTCTAAATTGAATTTCACATTGAAGGCAGGGATCCAATTTATGACTACATTAAAGCTTGCTAGCTGCTATGGTGGAGGTATGATGGCACACATTTGACAGGATTCTATTAAATCGCATATGCATCATCTGCAGAATCGGCTTGCTCAGTCACAGCAAGACTGACAATAAGCAGAAAGCTGAATCCTGTGGAAAAGAGATCAAACTACCTGATTGCTAATGGTGATTTTTCATTTACGACCACAACATCCTTCTTTTTTTTATTCAGCTAAATGAAATGCAACACTGTTATATAATGTGTATATTATGATATATCTGAACGTGGTCTACAAATATGTCCTCACTGCCAGTATTTTGGTTTATCATTTGAAGTATGGCACATTGTCAGCAAATGGCCCACCAAAATTTGAATTTGTTAGGAAAGAAATGCAGGCAGTTATCTTTTTTTATGATTATTTAGATGGAGCATTTTAGAGTGGGGCTTTTCTATTCATGTATTCCGTCATCATCCGGCATGCTGCTCTCACTGCTATGCCTTGGCTGTATTACTGAATTGATGTGCTGTGACAGTCTTAAGCTATTTTATCTCCTTCCTCTATCGTATTGAGAAATTAGAGTCGATGTGGAAGAAGTCATGGTTTCCCGGCCCACATCCAACTTATCTTGATATGGCTCATAACGCCGTCTAAGCCCTTCGTATTGAGTTTTGTTCCTCTGTGACCTGTAGATCAAGGTAATGGACTATTGGAGGGTTGTACAGACCCAAACAGGGAGAAAAACTGAGGCGCTCAGTAGTTTTAATGCTTTTGGGCAGGTTCTTAATTATAGGCTAGTCTCTCCTGAGTAACTCCAGTAAGTGCTAGGGAATTGTGCTGGCTGCTCTATTCTGTCGGATCAATGCAAATGGGATGTTTAATAGAGGGCACATGAAAAAGCTCTATCAAATAAATTAGGAGACAATTACAGACATAACAATCTGGCGGAAACCTGATGAGTTAATATGATAGACAGGCAAGATATAATATATCCAAGAGGCAAAGATCATTTTCAGACCACAAGTGTTCTCTTTTTTTATCATGATACTTGTTCATTCTAACAAATGCAAAAGCATCTTAAGAGGATATCTCACAGCTCGCTGGCTGGCAGTGTAACAAAAATTGTTTATATGTTTAGAGTTATGCTCTGAAGGTCTGTCGCGGCTTGGGTCTATTCTATGAGCTATTATATCCCATTCTATGAGTGCCACAATGAAGGCTCTGGCTGGGCTCCAACCACGATTGTGGGCAGGTGGGATGTACTGTATGGTCTGAATTTTATTGATCCAACTGATGTGTTGACTATTATTCCTTAGCAAAGAAAATCTCCTCACACTGCCAAGGCAACAACTTGACTTCTTCCAACATCTCTTGGATTTAATATCACTCATTTATCACAGATGTCATATATATAGCTGTGAACATCAACATTATACACAGGGATATGATTACAAACTGGAATGATTTAAAATGCAGTTACATTTGGGGACAATGTAAAATAAGTTGTTTATTAAAGCCATTATTAACATTATTATCACACAATGTTTGCCAATGCACAACACTTTAAACACTGGTGACAGTGTCCTTAATATTTGTGCTAAAGTCTAACAGAATTATCCCTCTAGCACCCTGCTGGAGTCTTCTTTATTGGATGGGATTAAAAGAACACATTGCGAAACCCAGATAAGAGCATGACAGTGACTTTAGAGAAGATAATGGGCTGTGAACAACGGATATGAATTGGACTAATTCTACAATGCACTCTTGACAACCTCCCTCAGCTTTTTTATTTTTTTGGGAACAACTTGTGAGAAAAAAGAGAAAATGATCTCTGGCTAAGCAAAACAATGTACTTTATCTCATGATGAGTGTTCTTTCGTATGCAAGCTTCTCTGGAAGACTCAAAACTGCCATTACCCAAGCAAAGACTGAATTATTTAGTTGATTAGGAGGGTTAGCTCATAATCAAAGAGTAAACTAAACGTGTTCTTTTTTTGGCCATTTCTGTTCACACAAATGAGCCAAGCTATTTCTTTTGTCTTTCTATGATCAGTGCCTACAAATTTAGAATTTTTTTTAACTTTCATTATACATGCATATTTTTTTGCTTTGATGCACAGCCTAGGTGATAGCTATACTGATAAGGATCATTGAAATGTTTAGATTATCTGTGTTGGGTCACAAATTGAATGAAATGACACCTCTTAGTTGGAAAGCCCCTCCATCAAGGCTTCAGATTTTGTGATATTAGTGGTTTGTTTCACACACACATCTGCAAAAAAATAGCTTAAAATAACCAGGGTTGGCAGCGTAACCTAGAGACTGAAGCCATTTAACCCTAATTGCTTTCAGGTCCTTCATGAAAGTGAAAAAGCGTACCATGTAAAATGTCTAAATTTGTTTTTGATTTAGTGGCTATTTATTTATACAAATTCAGTTTTTACAAGCAAAAATGGCCTAAGAATTTTGTACGGTACTGTATGTTTCCAACATCTGGAATATATTGTATATTTATGACAACAGGCATATTTGTATTTTATGTATAGTACATGAATGTATTTTTTATTCTTCCACTTTGTTCCCTTGCCTTACACAAATGTTGAATGTCTGCCCCAAAATGGTGACCAACTGAAGAAAAGTTTAACTCATACTCACTTTGGACACTGGCAGTACTATCACCCACCCTAAACCACCCTAGACTAGCTAATACTATTCAGGTCTCTCAGTAGGTGAGGAGGAGACAAGTTATGTCTTTGAAAAAATGTAGTCTTTTAAACGTTAGAAGCAGGATTCTACAGAGTGTGTGATAGTGTGAGTGCAATGCGTGCATAAAAATTAGGCAAAAAGGAAAGAAAAACAAAAACCAAGCGATAACGATATTCTCTTTATCGTTTTCTATTTTGGCAATATAGAACAGCAGCTCACATCCAGGAACGACAGAAAACAATAATCTGTGCTGTGCAGTGGCTAACAAATCTAATATATACTAAACTAATGACTGAGTGAAAACAGGTGCTTCCTCGGGGTGCGCTGCTGCCATCACTCTCCAGCCAGGGGTTAGTACACCAGCCAGGGGTTAGTACACCGGCCAGGGGTTAGTACACCGGCCAGGGGTTAGTACACCGGCCAGGTAGTGCACCGGATAGGAAGGGGAGCTGCGGTGCCACACGGAGCAGACGTTACAGTACCCCCCTCAAGTGCGGCTCCGGACTCCGCCACTCGCCGGCGCCCCGGGCGACCCCCGTGGTCGAGGAGCGGGCCGGTCCGGGCGGTGAGCGTGGAAGTCTGAAGTCAGGGAGGGGTCCGCAGATGTCCACCGGCCGGACCCAACTGCGTTCCTCAGGGCCGTAACCCGCCCAGTCCACCAGGTACTGGACCCGACCCCGCTGTAGCGTCCAGTCCAGGATCGACTCCACCCAATACGCCGGACACTCAGCCGCCTGCACCGGGGGCGGACACGCCCCTGCAGAGCTGGATCCCCCAAGCGGACCAGGATCCACCGACCTGAGGAGAGAGACACGGAAGGTGGATGAGATGTTGATGTAGGGAGGAATGAGATGCAGGGTGTACGACACGTTGTTTACCTTCCGAAGGACACGGAACAGCCCCACATACCAGGGCCCAAGCTTACGGGTGGGCAGACGGAGAGGCAGGTCTCTCGTGGACAACCATAACTCCGGGGTGTCGCCCTGGGCAGCGGACCAGACCTCATCAGACTTCCTGAACCACTCCTCCACGACCTGGATATCACTGGACCTCCCCACTAAGGGGCACAGCGGAGGCCGGAATCCGAGCACCACCTGGAAGGGGATCAGACCTGTGGAGGAATGGCGCAAGGAGTTTTGAGCATACTCCGCCCAGGGGAGAAAGTGGGTCCTCTCACCTGGCCAGTCCATGTAGTAGGACCGGAGGAACCCTCCCAGTTCTTGGTTTGTGTGCTCCGCCTGCAGTTAGCCTGCGGCTGACTGCCAACCCCAGCCTGGACATTCCAGACGCGTGATGTAAATTGGGGCCCGCGGTCAGTTACGATGTCCTCCGGAAGTCCATACAGCTGGAAAACCTGCTGGAACAGCATCTCAGCGGCCTGGAGAACAGAGGGGAGGCCGGGTAGTGAGACGAATCTGACCATCTTCGAGAACCTGTCCACCACCACGGCGATGGTTGTTTTCCCCTCTGCTGGTGGTATGTCTATGAGGAAGTCCACCAACAGGTTGCTGAGGTCCTGGAATTGGATGGAGTTTCAGCGGAGGCGTTGAGGTTCGCCTTTCAACAATGACGTGAGCGGCGCTGTGATGGTGCTGAAGTATTGTACGAACCGGCGGTAGAATTTGGCAAACCTGATGAAGCTCTGTAGTTCTTTGATGGTCTTCGGGACTGGCCATGACCTCACCGCCTCCACCTTCAGCTCTTCCATCCGCACGCCGTCTTCCACTCGTCTCCTTCCCGGATACGCACGAGGTTGTATGCGCTCCGGAGGTCCAGCTTGGTGAAGACACGCGCCCCCCTCAGCTGCTCTATGGCCAACAGGATGAGGGGCATCGGGTAGCCGTATTTGATCGTGAAGGAATTCAGTCCTCTGCA
This sequence comes from Esox masquinongy, assembly GCA_016801175.1. NCBI lineage: Eukaryota > Metazoa > Chordata > Actinopteri > Esociformes > Esocidae > Esox > Esox masquinongy. The sequence continues at coordinate 18,806 of JACXGI010009709.1, forward strand.
ATCGATGCAGGGCCTCAGCCCCTGTCCTTCTTCTTCACAAAAAAGAAAGTGGCTGAAGCAGGGGAGGTGGAGGGGCGGATGTACCCCTGCTCCAGCCTTTCCTTTTTGTAGGTCTCCATGGCGTCATTCTCGGCCACAGAGAGTGGGTAGATCCTGTTCCTCGGGGGCATTGTCTCTGGTAGGAGGTCAATGGCACAGTCCTTGGAGCGATGCAGAGGGAGACACTTGGCTTTGTCGTTGTAGAACACCCTACTCAGGTCTAAATACTCTGGCGGGATGTTCGCTGGGAGGGCACCCTCGGGGCTCTCCACTGACATGGTTTCACATGTGACGGCCAGGCAGGCTTTCCGGCTCCTCGTCGACTATCCCAGGATCTTCCGCTTGCTCCTTGTGATGGTGGGGTCATGCTGTTGGAACCACGGAAGACCCAGGATGATGGGGTGTATGGAGGTCAGCACCAGCAGTTCCAGTCTTTCCCGATGGCAGCCGTTGATGGGTTATCGCGGTCACGTTCTCATAGTTGGAGACCGTCTGGTCCCCGAAGTACAATATTCACATTGTAGAAGGGAACTGCGACTACCTTCCAGATTGCCGTCATACTTTTCAGGCAAAGCTCTCCGGAGTTCCCTCTCCTGGGCACGACTGGACTCCACACGGTCGACGGAGGAGGTGCTGCTGCTCCAGTAGACTCAACAGGGCTCTCCCTCCCCGACTGTGTTGCCAGGTGAGACATCATCTCGCCGAAAGCTGTTACTATAGCGGCGATCTGTCCCACCAATTGCACGGAGTCTATCCTCGAGCTCCGGAGCTCGTCCAGAAGGCCCGGACTCTCCATCTTGTCCGCCCTGGCTCTTTCGGGGATGAGTAGTGAGAAAAGGAAAAACAAAAAAGAAAAAAGGACCAAAATGGAGTAAAACCAAAAAACGAAAAAGAAGAAAAAAGGCCTTGTTGGTGACGGATTATTCTGTGACGTTGCAAGTGCAATGTGTGCATAAAAATGAGGCAAAAAGGAAATAAATGGTTATTCTCTTCATAGTTTTCTCTTTGGTAGTACAGAACAGCACCTCAGGTCAAGAAACAACAGGAAACAATAATCAGTGATGTGCAGTGCCACGTGAAGCAGACGTTACACAGTGCACCTTTCAGGTTAAAAGCTGACCTCTTTTAGCTTCAGTGAGGCTAACACAGGTGAATAGGTTTCTCAAATATCTTTAAAAATCCCAAAGTTGGAATTTTTACCACTGTTATTATTTCCTATTTCAGACATATTGAGATTAATAACATTAATAACATTCAAATCAAAATTGTAGAGAATGCTAAACATCTTGACATTTAAAGCTTGACTCCTGAAGCTACAGATGTTACAAATCCACTGACAGGGCAGTCCTTGTGGACAGCAGCAAGAACCTGAAAGTGGCAGCTGATACTGTCTCTGAGAGCAACTGTTTCTTTGAGGATCTTGTTATTCCCCAAAAGAAAGTCAACATCTTCCCTAATAATAAATCATTTCACTCTGGAATGAAAACAGCTTCTTAGTCT
>JACXGI010009710.1:0-13745 GCA_016801175.1 Esox masquinongy
CACTATAATCAAACTACACCATCGTTACTCCTAACCACACTATAATCAAACTACTTATTTTAAAAACCTAGTGACCCGTCACATTTTTGAGAGAAAGCCCAGCTCATACAACATCAGCATGTCTCTGTTCTCTGTACTGTCTGCTGTCTGAAAAAAGCACACTAAGTTCAATCTAGTGCACTTGGTTTGGACTGAGACCTAAAGAACTCAACAGGATAACGCGTCTTTCATGAATATTAGGAGAAACAAACCACTCTAAAGATTTAGGCAAAAGGACATTTTTGGGGGTTTCTGTTTAGAAGTGCTCCCAGGAACTGTTGCCATGTTCAGCTTGGTGTTTATGTTTAACTACATAACTGAGGCCTCCCACTCTACACACTGTGAATCAGCACTCCGATTAAACCCAACATGGCAGGAGGAAGGAGTTATAAATACATATAGAACAAGGAACAATAAGTCAGATGTTGACTAAACTGTTTGGTGACTTTCTCCTCCTCTCTCTCTCTCTCTACCTCTCCCTCACTTTCTCTCTCTGTCATTCTCTCTGGCACTCCCTCACACCGGTTGTTCTTCTCCCCCCATCTAATTTTGTTCCTCCATCTGCAACATCTCAACCTCTGCCTTCCGTCACCCCTCTGCCCCCCCGTCCCCCCCGTCCCCTACACATCTGCTAGATTTCGTCTGGACATCTACAGGTGTCTGGCCAGCCCATCGCTGATCATGCTAACAGAGGAGGACCCTATTCTCAGGGCCTTTGAGCTGAGTGCAGACCTCCGGGAGCTCAGCCTGGTGGAGGTGGAGTTCAGGTACGACGCACAAAGGCTTTCTTCCGTAGCCTTTTGGCTCCATAGCCTTTTGGTTCGTTGTAGTGCTGACTTATGTTCTATAGCTGGATGTAATTCATGGTGTTTTGTATCTATGTTTGATGGCAGGCCATGAGATGTCATGGGACCTATGGGATTTCATTCTTGTAGCTATTAGTTTGTCAGTTAATTGAAGCTAAATTACAATTTACAGTATCAAGTGTTTCTGATAAGACTATAAATGCAATTAATAAAAGGAAATTATTTTCACTTAAGCTGATGGAATCTTATTATCAATCCGCGTGTCTTTGATACCACCTGTCCTCTTCGTCCTCATCTTCCTCCTCTCTTCTACTTTCCATGGCTCCAGGAATGACTATGAGGAGCTGGCTAAGCAGTGTAAGATGTTTGCTAAGGACCTCTTGGCCCAGGCACGCAACTCCAGAGAGCTTGAGGTGATCCTAAACCACATGGCCAATGAGGACACAGTGGACAAAAGAGGCCTAATGGAGGAACGCATGAACCTCAGCCGACTTAAACTGGCCATCAAGTACAATCAGAAAGAGGTAAGGCTCAACAACAAGCACAGTACAGTCAGAATGAGATGGGGCAGAACCTAAACAGCAAGCACTGTACAGACAGAATGAGATAGGGCTCAACCGAAACAGCAAGCACTGTACAGACAGAATGAGATAGGGCTGAACCTAAACAGCAAGCACTGTACAGACAGAATGAGATAGGGCTGAACCTAAACAGCAAGCACTGTACAGACAGAATGAGATAGGGCTGAACATAAATAGCAAGCACTGTACAGACAGAATGAGATAGGGCTCAACCGAAACAGCAAGCACTGTACAGTCAGAATGAGATAGGGCTCAACCGAAACAACATGTAATAGGATTTCTGGAAAACATATTAACATTTTATTCTGTAGTAACCTGAAGTAAACTGAAGTACAGTATATGTTCTGTATTATCATTTCATCATCTATAGTGCTTATTATAGAATGATTTCCAAATAGACATTCACCACCCCCTTACTAATAATTGACCCATCCATCACGGAACAACCTACCTGCCAAATCCAGCCCACCGAGAAGAGCAAAACAACTGAATATAACTGTTAGATCTCAGTCTTACCTATATACTGGTTATGGATGATTTGCTGTTTTAGTGTTTTCAGTAGGTTTCCTCAAGTGGTAATCTGCTACCTCTCTGCCAATAGTTATGAATTTACATAATATCAGCCGTAAAATAATAAACATTGACAAAACATTATCACAGTGACTACAATAGTACATTAGTAGCATTGTAGTATTTAGGGGGAGTTGTATACTAATTCACATGGCAAACACTATTTCAGAATAAACAGTTGAACTGTTTTAGTGTGCCATATACAAACAGAAGCTGCCCGCTAAAGAGGAGCCTGGGGTGATTCTAGTGAGTTATGAATGATTCAAATCATTATTCACAGGCCGTGAGGACATCTGTTATTGCTGTAGGTGTCTGTGGAGGGCCATGCCCCTTGTATGCTCTGGTCCCTCCGGGTAACATCAGTACAGGACCAGCTCAGAGCCAGGCGGGCAGAGATGAGCCGTCATAATGAGGATGCTGTTTTGGTTATTTATGACGCAGCCCCCTTCGCCTGGCAGCTCATGTTTGAGTTATATAGTATATATTACAGCGGGGCTAAAGTACTCTGCTGCCGTTCTGTCTCACGTTGAGAAATGACACGAACATGATGTCCTCTAAAAGACGAGCCTGTGGGTTACAGGCAGAGAGAGAGAACCCTAACCCTGCCTCACACTGTGTTTGGTAGACATGCCTCTGTTTTTGTTTTAATGGTGGTATGTGGAGTATGACATTAGTGAGGTTTGTTATGACTGGGAAAATGCCCTGACGATGTGAACACGCTACAGTGTCCATAGTGACCGATAGGTTTGTGCTTAAGAAATTGGGCAGGTAACCTAAAGGTTGCCAGTTCAGCTTAACAAGCTGAAAAAAATATTATCTTCTTGCCCACTGAGCAATCCATTCATCCTAATCTAGCTAAATGATTTAAATGTGATCCAAGATGCTGAGATATAGCCAAGATGAAGATAAACACACTTTGTGGATTGTACTACTTGACACTGGAATTGAATACCAGTCTGAGTAACCCATTTCTTAATCTCTCCATCTCTTTCATATATATATATATATATATGAAATATATATATGAATATATACAGCTCAGAAGCGTTCAATTTGCAGTGGTCTCTTAATTTTAACCCTTCTGTTCCTCACTCAAAACCTTCCTTTTTGACTTTTTTGGAAAGGAAAGAAAAAGGTGCAGTGGTCACTTAATTTTTTCCGGAACTGTGTATATATATATATATATATATATAAAATCATTGTTCTGTGGCGCCCCCCTCTGTTCATCCATGGCACTTAATCCGCATCTGTGTTCTGTGGCACCTACTTCATCACATTTTCCTCCCATCCTCCTACTCACATCTCCTCTTCATCCTACTCACATCTCCTCTTCTTCCTACTCCCTCTCTTCTCTCTTCCTCCAACCTCTCCCTTCCCCTCCAGTTTGTCGCCCAGTCCAACTGCCAGCAGTTCCTCAACACTGTCTGGTTTGGTGAGACGGCCAGCTACCGGCGTAAACACACGTGTCTGAAGATGGCCACGGTGCTGAGTGTGGCCGTGCTGTGGCCATTGCTCTCCCTGTGCTACCTGGTGGTGCCGCGCTCCCGCGTCGGTCAGATTATCCACACGCCCTTTGTCAAGTTCATCATCCACAGTGCCTCATACTTCACCTTCCTCCTGCTGCTCAACCTCTACTCTCTGGTGTACAATGAGGGAAAGAAGAACACCATGGGCCCTGCTCTGGAGATGATAGACTATCTTCTCATCCTCTGGATCATAGGTGAGAAGTTGGTAGGTGTAAAGTGATGTTCTCCCAAGATGCCGAGCTTTGCTCTTTACCCCACGGACAACTGAAAGAGGCAAGCGGTAGTTGAAACAATAACAACCCCACCCCCGCTTGTTTAAAAAGAAGAGGGATAGCTGTGTGATATCTGAATGATAACTGCAGGATATCTGCAGAATAGCTGCATGATAGCTGGGTGATATCTGGGTAATAGCTGGGTGATATCTGGGTGATAGCTAGGTGATATCTGGGTGATATCAGAGTGATAGCTGGGTGTTAGCTGGGTGATAGCTAGGTGATATCAGGGTGATAGCTGGGTGATAGCTAGGTGATATCAGGGTGATATCAGAGTAATAGCTGGGTGATATCTGGGTGATAGCTAGGTGATATCTGTGTGATATCAGGGTGATAGCTGGGTGATATCTGGGTGATAGCTAGGTGATATCTGGGTGATAGCTGGGTGATAGCTGGGTGATAGCTAAGTGATATCTGGGTGATATCAGGGTGATATCTGGGTGACAGCTGGGTGATAGCTGAGTGATAGAGCTGGAGAAATGTAACTACTGTTGTGACTATTAGACAGTGCTGTGGATCAAATAGCCATTGATCAAAATCATTTAACCATGTTTTGAGGCTATACAATGTTTGTTTACATTTACATTGTCTACAAACATAAAATAGTAAAAAGTAGATATTTTGTGTTCTTATGGGATGACATTTGAACTAATGTCATGAGGTTATATTCTCCAATGATCTATGGGTACACATCATTATTTTATATGTGTAAAAATGGATGAAGCAGATCCAAAACTACTTTAAAGTTAGGTTTGGGGAAAGTGTGCCGATTCAAGATCTGTACGTAGGGCACACCAGAGCAATCACTTGAGATCCCATAGAAGTGCAGTTGACTTATTGTCTCTGCTCAGTTACCCAAAACGTCAAAGTTCACCAAGCAGGACTTCCTGACATTTATTGGACTATATCCATACTTGAGGATAACGTCCTGTGTAAATTCCTACTGCCCTCTGTGAAGAGTCAAAGACGTACGGAGAGACAGCGAGCTTTGAGATGTCCTCATTTGTTATTAACCTGGCAGACTACATCTGCTTATTGCCCTGGCTCATTTACCAGACTGGAAAAGATATGCACCTCATCAGGTAGTAACCATAAACCAGCATGTCCTCTTTATATCACATCACCGACGATTTATGACTTTTATTACTGACAGTCTGGTATCATGATGACATCATATATTAGGCCAGTGATACTTTAGAGTGGTGCTATACTCTTGCACACACACACACACACACACACACACACACACACACACAAACACACACAGCAATGACACTGTAGAATTGCCTACTGGTCACACTACGGATGTACACTCCTTTCCTGTCCTCTACTCAACTCTCGCCACTCAGCTTTCCCCTGCCAAAAAACCATTGACATGGCCATGCATTCAGTTTAACAGCCTATTTTCCCAGGTAGACAGCCTTACCCCTGTAGCGTCCCTCTGCTCCCCGGACAATCAGTCAGTTTTGATACCAGATATCAGCAGGAGAGGACAGAGGGAGGAAAGCGAAGAGGGAGGAAATGCTGTTACATTCTGCACGTAACAGCATGGCTCCGCAGTAAAATAGTCTGGGTGCTAAACTGGCCTGCCTGTAGTCCAGACCTGTTCCCCGATGAATACATTTGGTGCATTATGAAACAAAAAATACAACAAAGGAGACCCCAAACTGTTGAGCAGCAGAAATCCTATAACAAGCAAGAATGGGAAAACATTTCACTTTCAAAACTACAGCAATTGGTCTCCTCAATTATAAACATGCCCCTGTTTCAACTTTTTTGAAACATGTTGCTGGCATCAAATCCAAAATGGGCATGTATTTTTCCAAAAACAATAATATTTCTCTGGTTCAACATTTGGTATGTTGTCTTAGTACTATTTTCAATGAAATATAGGGATTCAATGATTTGCCCATCATTGCATTCTGTTTTTATTAGCATTTTACACAGCATTCCAAATTTTTTGGCAACAGGTTGTAAAATTAAGTACAGCGATTTGCGGAAAGTAATCATGTTAATAAACCACGTTTTCCCTGTCTTGACAGTGTGTATACTGTTATTTCTCTGTCTAACTTTTAGATGGATTGAGTAGTGTGGATAGCCGTTGCAGGGGTTTTGAGAAGCAGACAAAGCCCACTAGAGGGAGAAATATTCCGTAGTTGTACAGAATGGTCATTACATCCTCCATGTATACCAGAGCTGGCCCAGTCAACCACTGGCAGGTTATCATTGGAGTGGATGGATTTTGGGCGGAAACATAATTATTTGCATAAATTGTACACTGCACACCGCAAGTTTAGCCTCACTGGAATATATACTATATAACTCAAACACAAGTTAGCCCAAATATATATATACATTACATTGAGAGCTTTTGAACATTACTTTGAGAGCTGATTAGTTTCACTTATTTGTGGGAATGCTTGTGAACAGATTTCCTAAAGTAAACAGTTTCTTTGTTGATATTCAATTATTATTATTACTAATTTATTATGATAGCCTTTAGCTGAACCCATAGTTTACTGGTACCGTTCTCTCAGTATTCTGTTACTGATCCCAAATCACAACAGCAAGATCATTTTAATGAAAATCATTATAGTTTTTGGAAAACTGAAATGTCTACAGCATATGTAAAGAAAATTCTGGATTTGAATTAAATGAGAAACCTTTTTGTTTTTGTTCTTCTGCTATTCTGGATAATTTCTAAAGACTCTTGCTGCATTGCTTGCAGCTGTGATTCTAAAGCAAACAATGGATACAAAAAGTAAATTGCACTTTTGAATGTTCTTGATTTATGTATCTTTTCAGTGCCTAGGGAGCAGTAAAGTATATTAAACATGGCATGTCTTAATGCCATTGTTCTTTCTCTCCTCTCTCCCTCCATCCTGTCTCGGTCCTTCCCCCATACTGGTAATCCTGTGAGCCTCCAGAGGCGTTATAGTAATGTGGAAATCAGATGTGTGCTTGTCCCCGTACATAAGTCCTCATTCTAACCCCCAAAAAACGCAAATTCTAACAAGCTGAATTGATTACCTCACCACAATAACAAAGTTGTGAGATTGGTAGAAATATCAGATGGGGTTTACCAGAAATCTATTTTCCCTGTCCCTGGCAGACCATCCCATCAGGTCGCAGTGTGTGGCGAACGCTGAAACCCGATTGGAAAGAGTTATGTTCTCAGAGCTGACCAGGTACCTAGCCTGGTCTTATTCTGTCACAAGACTTTGGCTCATGTGGAGGCTTTTTGGGTCTTCTATAAATGTAAGGAATTATGGACCCACCCTTTAGAATACCAGCCGCCAAGCTGCCCAGACAGGATGAGTATAAGAATGTTTTACTGGGTCCGTTAAAAGCCACTATGTGATTATTTCTGGACTTAGATTTATCACCATTCTCAATTTTAGGTTTGACACGGTTGTGAAAGTTATTGTAATACACATCGGTTTAGAGCAGGTAGTGTGTTTTGTTCAGTACAGCCACATAAATCGGGTAAAAATGGACCTTTAAAGTGCTGCCGGAGGATTCAGAACACATACTGAACACATTATCACACACACTGGGGGATAATTCTTCTATATCGCTCATTGCCAGATCATAGAAATTCCACAAATAAATCCTGTAGGTTCTGTTTCTCAGATTGACAATATTTCCCAGGGGCCTTTCTGTTAAATAATTCAAGGCGCTCCCTGTTGAATCTGAGAGTCATCGTGAAATGTCAGAAATGAGAACATTCTGTGGCTGAGCAGAAAAGGCTTTTCCCCGTCATCCATTTCGCTGTGTGGTAGTTGTGAATTCCTCCACTCCCAGATGTGAAGTGTCTATGGTGCTTTCCTGTTATCTGTTTGGTGATGCTGAATTCATTGCTGCCCACTAGGGATGGTGTGGTCAGATGTGAAGCGTCTATGGTATGAGGGCCTAGAGGACTTCTTGGATGAGTCGAGAAATCAGCTGAGCTTCGTCATGAATTCCCTCTACTTGTCCACCTTCGCCCTCAAGATAGTAGCCCATAGCAAGGTGTGTGTACATTTTCTCATGTACTAATGGGAACCAAAAATCCCATGTTACACTTTATTTTGAGAGTCCCAATTTCCATCTGTAGATGTTCTATAGATAGTAATACTATCAGCAAACTTTAAACAAACTATCGGTTGATAAACAACTGCTTGCTAAGGTTAAGGTATAGTTTAGAATAAGGTTTTTGGTAAGGGAAAGGTAAGGGATAGAATAAAGGTGAGAGTTAGGTTATATGCAAGGTTTAGGGTGAGTAGATAGTTAAAATGTTACAGATAGTCAGTAGACAATCTGTAGAGCATTTACAGGCACACTTTTGGGACTCTCAAAATGAAGTGTTTACCAGTTTTTCTGTAATATTAGTAAGTAATATTGTCGGCTAAGGGGTTATGATCAGGTTTTTTTTGTTTTATGTAATGGGTTGGGGAAATAGGATTTTGATAGAAATGGTGTTTGGGGAACCCATAAGTAGAGTACATTTTTTATGTGGGTTTGTGTGTATTAACACGGTTTACTTTGTCTATCCCAGTTTAAAAATGTGGACGACACAGAAAGGAAGAACTGGGATGCCTTCCACCCCATCCTCGTTGCTGAGGGCCTGTTTGCCTTTGCTAACGTTTTGAGCTACTTACGACTCTTCTTCATGTACACCACCAGTTCCATACTTGGACCACTACAGGTACAGAAAGACATTACTAAACACATGTAAAGTATTATTCCCATTCAAAATCCAATATTCCCTAAACCTCTCTTTATTTCATTAGCGAAACGTTCAACCTCCATCATTATCTCATCCAGCCAGCTAGGATCCAGGTCACAACACTTTCTACTGTGCGTGCATTTATATTGGCCATTATTCCATATGTGCCTGTTTCTACCTTTTCAGACATACAGTACCATTACAATGACGTATCCGTTGCGGCGACGGAAAACCTTTCAGACAGTTTAAGGAGAGTGGTGTATCAGAAGCAGCTAGACCCTTTCAGACAAGAGAATTCTGCTCCAGCATAGAATGTTCATTGTTTGTTCTATTGTTTCCCTGACAACTATAAATGTTGTGGATTCATGTGCTACTTGATTTATTTTGTTTGGTTATAGTAGGTTAGCAAAAGGCCTTGTACTTCTACTGAATATTGGTACGTCATCTTCCAAATCAACTGTAATGTAGTTTGTTTTAAGAGTGTGGTGTGCGCCCTGACAGACAGGCAGCACTAATGCAATGTGAGATTGACAGTTTGATGGTTTTGTGCCAACATTTGAAAAAACAGTAGTGTATCTTTACAGATCTCCTCTCTGTCACTTTCTCTCCCTTACCACTATCACACTCTCTTGCATGCACCTAAGCTAAACTGTGACATAACTGGCTGGCATGGGCGGATGGAAAAGTTCTAAGCTTCGGAAAGAAGTGGTTTTGTGTACCTATACACACATGGTCACAAGGCAGACCCACCCCTCAATCATTCTCCCACGAAGCATTTACAGGCCCATGGCACACAAGCTTCAATTAACATGAGGAGTCTAGACATCCTGTATGCAAATCCGGTGCCCTCTATAGTTATTGCAACAGGAATCTTGTTTTTCTTTTTGTGGCTGCATATCAAAGTTTGAATTTAAAATCACTATGAGGTTGAAGTATAGATTCTCAGCTTTTATTTGAGTGTATTTGTGTAGATATTGGCATTTCTATTTACAAATTACAACACTTTCTAAACATAGGTTCCCTATTTCAGGACCCAAAAAAGTGGTCCAATTGGCTTACCAAATGTTTGGGACAACTGGCTTACCAAATGTTTCTAGTTCACCAGACACTATATTGAGTAAGGTATACTTACTATTACTGAGTTTTGTGGTTGTCCCAGCTAGTTATCTTAACATGAATGCAGTAATTGGAGTGTCTGCTAAATTACTAACATCTACAATATAAATGTGTTTCGTGCACATAATTTCCGCAAGCATTAGGTGTTTAGTCTTGATCCTCGGCCTCATTAAAAATAGAATAGCAAACAAAGCCAGAAATATAGGCTTAACAAAAGCAATAGTTTGCAACCTCAGTAAAAGAAGGAAAGCACTGGTGAGCTTAGCAATCGAAAACAGCCTAGGCCAAGTAAGACCTCTACATTGAATGACCAAAGAATGCTCACCATATTTACAACCTTGCAGGAGGTTTCATGAAGGATGTAAGAGTCTTTGAAGGTCCCACACTGTTTGAGCTGTGGTGAAGTGTGGAGCTAAATGAGAGTGGTTAGGATCGAGCCAGAATAATTAACCAGAATTCAACACTTTCAAGACGACTTGACACCTGTTTGGCCTTAAAAGACCTGTTGGAAGTTAGAGTTTAGGTATAATGCACACATGAAGGATCTCCCCGTGGTGTGCCCGCTTTATGATTTTGATCTGCTGAAGATGAGACTTAAGGCAAAAATACAAACACTGAGTGAATATGGCTACATTACAGGCCTGACAACAAATAACCTATTGGTCATAGACTTAAGGCATTTATTGCATGTCAAGGATATGCAACTAAAATACTAAAAATAAGTTTGGACATTATATTAATTTGCCCCAATATGTCTGTTGTCCTAAAGTAGGGGTACTATGAACATTAGCAAAATGGTGAAACTATGCAACACTATGTACATGATTACCCTCTAATAAAGACTGATAATCTATACTGTAACCTCATAATTGTTTGATTTCAAATCCAAACTTTTGAGGTATAGTATAGTAATGTTTACAAATCCTGATGAGCACTGTAGGGCACTGATACTTCCTATCTCATTCTTTCTCCCAGATACTGTACACACATGCACACATTTGTACTGTGCACACACACACACACACACACCCACACACACAGAGAAGCACTGAATCAGTTGCCCTACTGAACACAGAATGACAGTGTATTTTGGTTATGGTGTAATTAGGAGTAATGAAGACATGTCTAGTTATTCCATCCTTCCCAGAGAGACCAACTCACCCTCCTACATAGGAAATACCCCACTCAAAGGCTCTCCTGGCTGGAAAAAATGCGTTACGAGACATAGAGGGCTACAGTAGTAAGATGGTATGCCTGAATCACCCCTTGAGGTTGTGTGTTTATGTATGTGTGAGTTTGTCTATGTGCCTGTCTGTGTCCATGCCTCCTGTTTTGCATCAGCACCCCCAAGTCCAGGTTAAGAGCTTCTGACACCCTACATAAAATTTTTGTTTGTACAGTATGTAAGAGGCTACCAGACAGACCAAGCCGAGACCTGGGAACACCCCCCTCCTAAATCAGCCATCCACAAAGAGCTCCAGGCAGCAGGGTAGTGTTGGAGGGAGGAAGGAAGAGGTGGAGGGAGTGATGGATGGAGGGCGAGTGAAAGAGGGAGGGAAGGATGAAGCAAGATGGTATGGATACTAGGGGTTACATTAGGGTTGACATCATAACATGACAAGATAATGAATCATCCCAATGGAGGAGATGCCAGATGTCCCTCTCTAGTTCTCTCAGTCCCAAAACAACCAGGCAGTGTGGTCAGGGCAAACACACTGCAGTGTGAGGAGAGTGTGGTCATCATCTCACCTCCCGTTGGCTCCTGCTTAGGGCATGAGTCTTCTCACTGACTGACTGGCCTCCTCACACTGGACCATCTGTGTGTGCGACAGAACAAGGCGTTTGGGAGCTCTGGGTAAACAGATAAACTGCCAGTACTATATATATAAAGACTTAACCCAGGTCACAGAACAGCTCCTCTGTTTTTCAGGGTTTCTCGAGCTTCGTCAATATTTATCTGTATGCCCCATCAACCAGCTAGAGTTCCACAACCTGATAGAGTACCTGTCTGCCCAGGTGCTTTTTAAAGAACAGGGCTCTTCAGAAAGGGATCCAGAAAATACTATCTGCTTCATTTACCTAAGCCTGTTTATTTAGTCATTCTAAAGGAACACAAATAGAGAAGTTTGATTTAAATGTAGCTAGTCCAGGTGTTGATTTACTGTGCAGACATACACATTTCCACTGGACTTGTTTGCACGTGGGTGGAACATCCAGAGGAACGATAAAAGTACAACGTTACCAGTCAAATGTTATCAGTACAACGTTACCAGTACAACGTTACCAGTCAGATGTTATCAGTACATCGTTACCAGTACAACGTTACCAGTCAAATGTTATCAGTACAACGTTACCAGTACAACGTTACCAGTCAAATGTTATCAGTACAACGTTACCAGTACAACGTTACCAGTCAAATGTTATCAGTACAACTTCATCAGTTCATCTTGACCAGTACAATAGCTTGGAATGCTACTATTACCCAAGTCCCAAACATTCCCTTGTCATATTGTTAGTAGAATATGGGCTTTCAGATCTTGAGATAATACAGGTCCTGAGAGAGTGCTGTTGTGTTCCCAGATCTCCATGGGCCAGATGCTGCAGGAGTTTGGGAAGTTTCTGGGTCTATTCCTTCTGGTGCTCATCTCCTTCACCATCGGCCTGACGCAGCTCTACGGGAAGGACCAGAAGGACCCGGCCAAGAGCCCGGCCAAGGACTGTGAGGGCATCTTCTGTCAGCAGCAGAGCAACGATGCCTTCCACACGTACTTAAAGACTACCTTACTTGTCTCGCTCTCTGAACAGTAGTAGGACATCACACTGCTGCCCACTGTTGTGATTTCACACTGGATGCATGATCTCTTACCGTTATCCTTTGATCTCCTCTTTCCCTGTTAAGAAGCTCATGGGTACCTGTTACACCCTTTTCTGGCAGTTTATTGCCTTCCAAACCATAGATGTCCATTGATTCAGTGTTCTTATATGTAATTGTATGCAACAACCTCCCTGTTGGCAGATTCATGGGGACGTGCTATGCACTGTTCTGGTACATTTTCTCACTGGCCCACGTGGCTCTCTTCGTGACCCGGATCAGCTACACGGAGGAGCTGAGGTCATTCGTGGGAGCACTCATCGTGGGAACATACAACATTGTGGTTGTCATTGTACTTACTAAGCTGCTGGTCGCCATGCTGCACAAGAGCTTCAGGCAGATCGCTGTGAGTCAATCTGTCTTTCAGTGAACTAAAGAATAAATGCATTTAATGAGACTATAGTTGTTGTCCTTTTCAGTAAACCAGCCTTGTGGCTACACTGGTCAAATTACAGAAAATTATATTGTCCATCAAGTTAAGAAATCAGCTGTTTAATTCACATCCATGACATCCAAGATAATAATTCTGATCTCAAAATGCAAATCCACTCCAAGAAAATTTCAGTCACACACATGGGGGTGATTATTTCACATTTCTCGGGGATAAACAGTATGGTAGTGAGTGTGTTAACACATCCCCCTATTTTCTTGGTGAATTCCTAAATCTCCTGTTTCATTCCCCTCTAGAACCACGAGGATAAGGAGTGGAAGTTTGCCCGCGCCAAACTATGGCTGAGCTACTTCGACGACAAGTGTACCCTGCCACCCCCCTTCAACATCCTGCCCTCCCCTAAGACCGTGTGTTACCTCCTGACCAGTATGAGTAAATGGATCTGCTCCCACACCTCCACGGGGAAGGTCAAGAGACAGAACAGCCTCAAGGTAAGAAAAGGCAGGTCACTGATCAATCAAGTGATACATCTGTAAACCTTCAGACATCTTATCTTTCCATTATATCCAGAGTAAGTAGGTGCTGTGTTAAGTATCAAACCCTCAACACCCAAGCTGTTCTTCTCCCATTCATCCAGGAGTGGAGGAACCTGAAACAAAAGCGTGACGAGAACTACCAGAAGATCATGTGCTGTCTGGTCCATCGCTACCTGACATCCACCAGGCAGAAGATGCAGAGCACAGACCAGGCCACCATGGAGAACCTAAACGACCTGAGACAGGACCTATCCAAGTTCCGCAATGAAATGAGAGACCTTCTAGGTTTCAGAACCTCCAAGTATGCCATGTTCTATCCCAGAAGCTA
>JACXGI010009710.1:13845-29671 GCA_016801175.1 Esox masquinongy
CCCCCCCCCCCCCCCACCACCACCACCACCACCCAACTCAACTAACCAGCTGAGACTGTTCTGAACCCAAACCTCAACCCCTAACTGTCCCTCTCGGCTTCTTAACCCAGGGGTTTGTATCTCTGATCCTAGCATGCTCAAAAATGACTCGTGTCCAGTCACAGAGGAGAGACATTTAAAACTGGAACTCTACTGGAAATCTATATATTCACCGAAGTCTCAGCCAGTCCCTAATGTAATAATATTCTGTCATCCTACTTGTTTTCTAAAATGTCATTCTTTTCAACAAAATACTTAATAAAATGTATTGGAAAATGCAGAATGGCTGTGATTTTATATATTTGCAGTAACAAACAATAAAACGCTAAATACTGAGTAAAAATACTTGAACTAGAAGCTTGATTTCTAAGAGCTAGCAAGAGGTTTTATTAGTGAAATATCTAAGTGTTACTCTGTTCAGATCAAGCCAGCACAGCCTTGATCAAAACACAAACTCCTAACTATTTATGGTGTTTAATGGAGCATTCACACCTACCAACAGCTGCTTCCACACCTAAATATAGTTACATCTTTGATGTAGGTCAGCAATTGTGTGGTCATTTATGTTCATACAGTATACAGCTCTGGAAAAAATTAAGAGACCACTGCACCTTTTTCTTTCCTTTCCAAAAAAGTTGAAAAGGAAAGTTTTGAGTGAGGAACAGAAGCGTTCAATTTGCAGTGGTCTCTTAATTTTAACCCTTCTGTTCCTCACTCAAAACCTTCCTTTTCAACTTTTTTGGAAAGGAAAAAAAAAGGTGCAGTGGTCTCTTAATTTTTTCCAGAGCTGTATATACCTTTTATATAACAAATGATCACTTACCACTACTCGTCAATTCCAGATGACTCTATGTGAATAACTGTCATTACAAAACAGTTCTTCTTTTTTTTTATTTGGTCAGATGAAAACAATAAAATATAAATAACATTTACTAATTGTTTCATATGAAAATACTTTATAATATTGTTACTCTTTCTGTTTCAGCAAACATTTTGAATGTAAGCTGACAAAACCAAGCTGACAATGGTATTGAGTGCTTTGCTGTATCAATTAATTGTAAAAGCATTGGCTAATAAGTGACAGTACTATACATATTATCAGTGTGACACAAAATCATTTCAAAAGGAATGTTATATATTAAACTATTGCACTTATCGACACCACATGAAATACCTCCCAAATCCTGTCCATCCAATTTGAACATAGGAAATAAAGAGCTATTTGTAAACACAGTCCTTAAAACTACAACACCCAGTACTTAATAATGTACTTTCTGCAACCAAGCCCTTCCTGGGCAGATGTTTCATCCAAGCCAACCCTCATGACATCTGGGTTATTTTCAGTAGAAGTTTTGAAACGGAAGGGAGATGAGCTCTGTCATTGGACACATTTCAAAACATTTTCTCCTGTTTAGTTCAAACTGAACATGACCCTGTTGAGTCTCTACTGTGTCTCTTCCTTTCCACCCTCCCCTGCACTTATCACACTTGTTCTTCACAATGTGCCCAAAAATGTTCCAGCTCAGTGGACAGAGAAAAATACCATGTAACAAGAGAATAAAGATAGGGACAGACATCTACAGACAGACACCTCCAAATAGTAACATCCTGAGTTCTAAACTAGTCCTGTGTTGGGGATGAGTGGCGATGATGGGACGGGGCAAGGGCATGCTGGGCGGAGACTAACAGAACAGCCACATCCTTGTGGGCAGGGTATGGTGGTGAAAGACTCAGGCCTCAGCAACGTTTGGTCTTCAGTACGTTGAGGCCCCTCTGGTTCTTTGCCTTAAAAGCCATGACAAAGTGATGGGGTGCAATCTTCCCCCTCCCCTCCTCGTCCGCTGAGCCCATGAAAATGTAGTTGAGGCCTAGTGAGACCACACAGAAAGAGCCTGAATGCAGTGGCGGAACGGCAGAGACATTCAGGAAGACAGCACATCAGCATCTATGCACTCTTGAAGTGCATATATGTTTATACACACAGATATAAGCATATATGGTATTATACTGTATCTTTGGACATATTCACAGTAGTAAGGTTTAAAAGCTGAGACAGATGTTAAAGATCTTATTCGACAGTGAGTTTTGCTTCTTACCTTGGACCTTGGTCAAGATCCTTCAGATGAGCTTTATGATATAGTACAGGAATGCAAACAAACTCAGAGCCATACACAAGATGGTTGAACCTCCTGCAACTGTCTTTTTCCGCTTGTGTAGTTGGTAAACGCCATTTTTACAATGTACTCATACTACAATCACTGCTACTCATATTGGACACTTGAAAAGCCCTATGTAAATATGTATCATTAATATTAAATTTTCCAAGTCACTCTGCAACTGGGTAGGTATTAAAACATTTTAGGAATTTCACAGAGTCAGAACAACAAACACAGCGGATCAGTCCAATCATGCAATAATATCTGTGAGGTCATGGAGAACGTCTGAAAGTAAAACAAGAAAAAGTTACGATTTTATCACGGGACGTTAGCTTGAGTGCCAGTTTGTTTGTGCCATCATATCTAATTGTCAGGGGAAAGCAGTGTGGTTGGCAAGATACCTGGGACTGGGCTACTGGAAAGCCTGGTGTTCTTTGTCAGAGGTCTATTGTATTACCACTCACCGCGTCTGATGAAGGGACACTTCTTGCAGAGGATGATGATCTTGGTGCTCATGGTCTTGCCGGCCTGCTGGATGGCCAGGTTGCCTTCTTTGTAGACGTTGATGATGGAGATGGTGGCATACATGCTGCCTCCACGCACCACCGCCGTGATGACAGTTCCTGTTATCACTGGAACAAACATGGCGTTCAGACCACTGGACCTAACAACCAGCCCTCGACCAAATCCACATGGATTTCAAATCTGAAAATATTACCATCACGATGTACTGATGCATCATAACTTTCACCATGTCAGCTTTGTCTTTTGGCAGGTTGTTAGTTTCCAGCCCATTAAAGTGGGTTACACAACCCCCTTGGCATGATATGACCATAGACTGTCTGCATTATACAATACAGTTTTCCAGCAACACCTTACCACTGGGCTCTACTGACAGGCGGTCCCCTAACTTCCCTGAGAAAAAGCAATTAATGAAATACCTGCCTCATTCCATCAACCTCTAGTCTGAGAAAAACAGCACATTGCTATTCTAAAGGACAAGGTAGTAGACTGAGGCCATGGAGTTGGCTGAATCAACACTTTATTTTAGCAACAGTCTACCCACAGTCAGACCCTACTCTGCATGTTTACTTTGTGAGAAGAGATCTGTGTCTGTCCCATACACAAATAAATTCATTGGGCTGGCCACTCAGAAAATCATCCAGGAAGCTTTTGAGACCCGCTGAAACCAACCAAAAGGCCAAAGACTGTGTCATGACAGAGGGGAACTTAAAAATGTGGACTGGTTACAAAATGGATGCACAACTAGACAGACACACTGTGTTTTCATGACACAAATGTTTGTTTTCATTCAAAACCTCTAACACTAAATCTAACCTTAACCCTATATAACTGCAAAAGCCTTTTGAAAAGTCAGGATTCACAAAAACATGTTTTGTGTTTTCATGAAATGTTAGGATGTTTTTGCGAATTTAAGTCCTGAAAAGGTTAGGAAACAAGTACACACTCACACATGTACCTTCAAGGGGACACACTTTCTGACCTGCTGTTGTTTGTTTTGCTCCAGCTTATCTGTGACGGTAGTTCTGGTAGCTTTAGGTGGGGCAGGCCTAGTAATAGATGTAGTATTGACTTTAAGAGATATCTCTTACCAAAATCACTGGTACAGTAGTTGCTCTCAACGGTTCCACTTCTTTTGCATTTCTGCTGGCACAGAGCTACAGAGTACTTGAGGGCTGGAGAAAAGCAGAAAGAAAGAAAAAAAGTATCTACTTGGTTCACATTCTTCAATTAGGGTTTGGATAGACTTTTTGTAAACATTGAGTCTTTTTGGGGAATTAATTGAAATCAATCGGTCATAAGCTAATAAATTAGTATAACACGGTTTCATTTAACACTACTGTGGTAACTGTTGACATCATGGTCAAGGTATAGTGTACTGCTGGCTAACATCTGTTTTCCCTATCAGGGCTGCTTTGGTAGGAGTACAGGGAAAAACTGAGACTAGAAGATAACGCTGTCAAAAGCCTGCAAGAAAAGCTAATCAGAGGCAGAGTTGAAGTCTCAGAGACTGAATCACCCCTAATGTCTGCTCATTTGCCTTTCATTCTGAGAAAAAGCCAGTAACACAGCAGATCTGATCTGGGGCCAGGCTAATACCACAGGCCCACAGAAAGTAGATTACTGTATAGCCTGGAAGCCACTCTCCTGGTGGGAGGGAGCTACAGTAGCTACACCAAATGTAGGCATCAGCATCACAGATCAATGGGACAAATCCACAACTCATAATATCAAATGAGATGGGTCAAACACAGAGCTGGCCTGGAGATGATGATGAAATACATTCATATAATGTTAAAAGCATTTTAAATTGTATCAACAAGAGTGTGAATTACAAGGTAACATCCTGCTTGCAGGGCCGGTTCTAAGCATAAGTGACATAAGCGGTTGCTTTGGGCCCCATCTAGGGGAGGGGACCCCAAATCAAATTTGCTTAGGGCCCCGAAAAGGCTATAGTCGGCACTGCCTGCTTGGATTAAACAGAGATAAAGGAGGTGCCTACGTATGGGTCTTGTGGTAAGTGCTGGGGTGGTGGTGGTCGGTGCCACCGTGGTGGTGGGGAACTTCTTGGGTCTGAACTTGTAGTGACCGATGAACCCATCTGCTGTTAGACTGAGGTCTGACAGGAACTGGATCAGGAGCTGGTTACCCTCAGAGAATACTGGACTAAAGAGCAAGGGAATGTAACCTTAATTTACCAATTAGAACAATTATTTCAGATTAATGATGTGTTCTTAGGTGTATCAGTAAATCAGGCGTTAGTACAGTATGAGCGGTAAATGAGCAAGATGAATGCTGAGTGGAAACAGGTGTGTAACGTACGCTGGAGGGCTGTCACCACAGTACTTTCCTATCCTCTTGGCATCGTTGATCTCTGCCCCGTTGAATATGGCCACATAGTCATAACGGCAGTAGTTGTCTCTTTCCACATCGAACTTCTCAAACTTCAACTCAATTATCTGTAGAGGTGGACGGGTTACACATGAACACAGGATACTTAGAACAGAGTTAACAGAAGAACACAGGTCAATCAGAACACAGGTTACAGAAGAACACAGGTCACTTAGGTTACATAGAACAGAGGTTAGATAACTCTGATTTCACAAGAACACAGGTTACATACAACACAGGTTACATGGAACACTTTACATATAAGAACACAGGTTACATATGAACATGGGTTGCATGTAACACAGGTTTTATAAAAGAAATTGCCTATTAAGAAAGGTTAAATCAAACAGTGTGTTACATATGGACAGAGGTTATACAGAACACATTTTACATAGCACACAGGTTGCATAAGAACTCAGGTTACATAACAATAAAGGTTACATACAGTTCCCAGGAGAATTATTACCCCCCTAGGTAAAGAAGAACAAAAAATGTTTTGCAAAAATGGTATTGTTGATCATCAGCTTGATGTTACATTCGAAATATGTGAGAAATCTAGCCTTGAATTAGGGAAAAACTGTTCAAAGAAGAAAATCATTAAATACTTATTTTTCTAAAACATGTTAAACTTTCTGGCTCCGCTGGTATATTCCTGTTTGTAGATTATTTTTTTTTCTAGCAAGTTCATTCATTAGGAACTTCAGTAGGATATAAATATGAGATGACACACATACCAAACTCCCTCTGTCATTTATTAATACGAAGAAAGTCAGAAATCAGACAAATTAAATGAGACAAAAGGTTTACATTCATAAATAAGGCAATGGCCATAAAAAAAAATTAAAATACTAATCTCCACTCTGAGGGCAATAATTAAGAAGTGTGAATCAAATGAAGCTGCGATTTATGTCTAGAAGAAGAGTGTATTATGACCCCACAAATCCAGCAATTTCACATAGAACACATGCACATAGAATACAAATCTAACACTTACCTGGTTCTTAGGAGCCACTATGTGCCATGAGCAGGTGACCCCAGCAGGGTAGTCCTTTTCAGGCCAGTTAGGCGTCTTGAAGGATCCAGAGGGTTTATCCAGACGACCTCCACAGTACTGGTCCCCTGTTGGGTGTAGATTCAAACCACAATGTTTAGGTGGAGTCCTCAGATGCTACTGATCCACATGTTATTAATTTCAAGCGACACTGGATATCCTTCTGACTACGCGGGCAAGATATAGCTCATCTTTAAGGTCAAAGGACAGAATGTGAATGTGCATAACCTAATTCCGTAACTAAACACTAGCATGTTCTAATCAGTGGGATAACCCTTCTTTGGCTCCTTTGTGATTTTGAGTAACTAAAGGAGACATCTGTCTGCCTTGGTCCCCAGCTGCAATGTGCAGCAAAAAAGGAGTCCACATGTGACTTGTCATGATCACGAAAGAAAACCACACAAGCTCTTTAGACTGGCAAAGGATCAGTAGATCTGTAAAAACCATGGCTGGCTCTCCTGTAACAGGCAGTTAGAGGATAACTGTATTTCCACTACAGCTGGGCTTCCGTCTTCATAGCAGACAGACAGTCAAGTCAGATATGTCCAAGCAGCTAAAATAAGCTTTGAACAAATGTGGGAGTGTTGTGCAGACTGTACTACTGAGATTCAACCCCTCCCATCAATGCCAAGGCGGAGTCCAGCCTATCTGCTCCAGCATCAGGTGTGTGAAGAACATCAGTCTATCTGCCAGCCCCAGAGCCATTCTAGCTGTCAGCTACTGTAGACGTTCTGAGAAGGAGAGAAGGTATGCCGGGAGGCACTCAACCATTAAAATTCCACAAACTACTTTGGGGAGGCGTCACGTCACAGAGAGAGAAGAGGAAGAGACGGCTTAGCGCTGAATGTACGTGAAGCCCCGTTTGGGAAAAATAGCTCGAGAAATTCCTCATCATACTGTGATATGTGAAGAGATATTCCTGTTTTTCTTTCACCTCCTCCTTGAGCAAGCTTTAAGTCAACAGGTCACATCTTAACTGTGGAAGAGGCCGGAACTGAAAGAGTACTTGGAATTTGTTATAACAAGCAGAAGTCAAACTTTTCTACCAGTCATTATTGTTTCTGTATAACCTCCTATGATCTGTTGGGCCTGATATATCAAGCTACAACTCCCCTTTACTCTCTGATGTAAATAACTCCCACCTCAGATCGCCACATCTGAGTATTATCATTATTAAAGTGACACTGTGCACTGACCTTAAAAAGCCTATTAACGGCAGCTAGCAGTTAATAGGCTTTTTAATTAGCTTTCTTGATGTGACCTGTCATCCTAAACACGCATCACACTCACACACACACACACACACACACACACACACATACACACACACACACACACACTCTCTGGCTTGTGCATGCTGCTGCAGCAAAGTATTAATTTCTTAAGCACAATTTCATTTAATTTCACTTTTCATATTTTTCCTTGGTTTGCTCTACACTATTCTTTTGATTTGCAGTAGAAAAAAAGGACTTGCGTTGCGGTAATGACCTTGTGTGACGTTCCGGGTTCCAGGATTTTGCATGCTTTGTTATTGATTTTACTCTTAACTCTGAACCTGAAAGATGAGGCCTACCACTGGATGACTGGGTCGGAGGAGCGGGCTTCTGAACTGAAGACTTGGCCTGTATACATCTATGGAATAGAGCGGGAGCTGTTCATTTGGTCTTTTTACAGAGAAATGCAGAAACATGGCAGCATGGATGAGGTAGGAACGGAGAAGAGCCGGGAAGGGACGATGGAGCAAGAGACAACGAGGAAAGGCAAAACCTGTGGAGCACACTTGATGACACCAAACGCCAGACCGAGTCAGCGGTCAGGAATCCCCGAAGCGCAGCTGCATCATTGTGTATCCAGGCAAATTCCATCAGACAATAACCATGGGCTTGGACAAGCCTACTACCCTGGGTTCACAAGGATTTGCTGCCAGCTGCAGGTCCTGGATGGACGTCTGTGCTCTGTGGTGACTGAAGAATTGCTTGGCCGGACTGAAGAATTGTATATATTTAGCAATTTGAATCGTTCTAACCATTTGAGTAGTTCTTACCATTTGACTAGTTCTATTCGAACTATAGTTCTATTCGAGTAGTTCTAACTGCCAGTCGAGCCATAGTTTTACAATAATGTCTGTTATAGCCAGAGCAACACACTGGTTTTGTTGTTCTTGCAACAAGGTCGACTCGGTGATACCGTGGAAGCCTGTTTGGCCCAGTAGGAACCTGTGCACCGGGACTGAAGGAAAATTGGCGTAATCATGTGAAGAAACTGTCATCGGATGTAACTATCCTGGCTTTCCCCAAGGGGACTTTAGACAGTTTAGCCTGGTTTTCCCCCAGAGGAATTTAGAGGGTTTGGTGAAGATGTTACAGACATTTTGAAGGGACACAGAGCTTGTAATCGTTACAGCTGTTACTGTATTATTCGTCTACATACTACTTTGCTTACCTCTCTCATGTGGCTGGGCAGTGGAGTACACAGCCAGGAAGCCACTCCCAGCTGTGTTGGCATCAGACACCATCTGAATGAGCATCTTGTTGCCAGTGGAGACCAGGGCGCCAGGCCTGAACGTCCCACAGAATCGGCCCAGCCTCTGGCCATTCACATGGCTGCTGTATACATCCACATAGTCATAACGACACAGGTTGTCACTCTCCATGTCAATGAAGCGGAAGGACAGGACCACCACTTTACCCTCAGGGACCTGGAGACAACATTCAGTCACATTAATATATTACCACGGTATTTATATATACATATACTAATAACATTTACTAAATCACATTAGAGGCATATTGTATGATAATCAAACTCTGGCTCCAACAAACCCAAGTATAGACCATTCTAAGCTGGTGCATGCTGGTCAGCAATAATCTAAACAAGTTAAGCTGCACTGACCAGAAAACCTATGGTCTACCTGATAATGCTGTTTTTTTTCTCCAATGCTGACCAACCAGTGGTTTCAACCATTCTAATTTAGGGTCCCTTGTCCATACAACCCATGTTGAATCCTTGATTTGGAACATAGCATTTGGAACTGTCAATCGGTTTTCAACAGGACCAAATTGATGCCCATCAGACCCGTTACTTTTTGGCCCTGGCTGAGACACTGATTACCACAGAAATACTGCTATTCCAGCTGCCGTCTCTTCATCCAACAATGCGTTCTGCTTAAATCTGAAAGTCTGATTGTCACATTGGTGGAACAGGGCTACTAATTTCTCAAAAGTGGAGATTTTCTATTTTTGCACTCACTAACCAGTTTATATCCTCTTTTGAATTCCATGCTGTAAATGTCACTTCTACATAAAATCCAAACATTGTTTTCATCTATGATTCACTGGGTGCCCTGGGAGACATTTCAGGTGACAGAGCTGATAATTGTAAAGGCACAATGCAGCTCTTCAAATGCTTTCTTCCATGTCAGTAAATGTCACCAGCATAAAAATGAAAAGCAGCATTACACATTTTTACAAACATTATTATGCTGACAAGTGGCCAAAGTACAGAGCCATGTGGGACCCCTTCTGGTGAATTTACATGTTAGACACATTTTCATCAAATGGGCTCCCAGACCATGGGACTGCCTGACAAGATAATCCTATGTTAATTAGACTTCGCAACATAATGTCATGATCCAGCATCAAATGGCTTAGATAGATCAATAAATGGAGACTCAGTGCTGTTATCTTTTTACCCTTATTTTTTCCAGAAGAACAGGTGTAATTAGGGTTTACTGCCTTATTTAAGGCATCTTTTATATAAATGACAACATTTGCAGCAGCAGTAGCGGTGCCATGTTGTTTTCTGAAACCCGACTAATCAGTTACATATTAAAACTCCTTCAATTGCACTGGGGTCTCCAATATTTTACCTAGCTCCAATAGTTTTGAAATAGACCTGTAGTTATTAAGGTTTGCCATTTCACCTAAAAATATGGAGCAGAATTCAGGTTCACTCACAATCACTAGGGATGACATTTAGCTCCAGGGTGAGATTAAATAAGTAGGTCAGGGGTATAGCAATATAGACAGCTGCAAATTTCAATACTTATGGATCCAGATTGTCAGGACCAGTTCCTTTTTTTAAGTCATACCTTACAGAGCCTTATGTACATCAACAAAATACATGTCTCTTGATGTTAAACTGTCTGTTGTTGTGTCTTTGCAAAGCATCACAATGTGACTTGATGATGTTTGTGCTGGTGACCAGCATATTCACCAGTAAAAACACAGCAAGGATTGGTCACAACCATCGAAAACACAATGTAGGCTAACCATCAGCCTATTTCTGGTGATCTTTTTACCCAACAGGGAATATAGCGGGAAAATCATATTTTGATAGCCCATGCAAAGTTTGAAAGTATATTAAACGCATTTCACTCTTCACAAAAACAACACGCGTTATTCACAATTAAAATGTAAAGTTTGTCTTTAGCTACTCGTCTCTGCTGTTGGTACTTATTTAATTGACTTACCTTGAATAAATTCAAAAAATGAGACCAGTCCGCGTGTCAAAAATGCTAAAAAAAAGCAGCTCAAAGTGCCGCGGGGGTGGGGGGGGGGGGGGGGGGGGGGCGTGTGGCCCCTAGCCAAATACCAGACAACCAGAGTTGGTGGGTGAATCATTGCTGTTATAACAGAAAAATTGCATCATTTCATTTTTCTGATATGGATTACCATTCGGACATATGGCACTGGGAAAGAAATATAAAACAGTATAGCTGCTAAACCCAAAGTACATTTGACTCACCGTGATTCTCCAAACACATTTGGTATTTGGGGGGTACACCCCTGGATACCCCGGGCTCCCAATGACCCCAGAATCCCCTGTTATATTACCTCCACATGTAAATGTTTGTCTGGAAGAAATAAGGAACACATTTTAGTCCCGATACAAATACGTCGCCTAAATGATGGAATATGGAAAGCAGCCCGAAACCTTGACATTAATTGTTGGTGTTCATTCTAAGGTTGTCTCGGCAATGCACCAGTGTGTCTAGAGCCTATGCCTAGAGCGCACACTGCAGATATTTTAACAGTTATTTTGAACATCAATGATGCAGTTTCTTCATTTATTTTCCTATATTCATCGGATCATCAGCACCTCCTCGTTTAGGTTTATTGTATATAGTAAACAGTTATAACTGTTTTAACAAATAGATTAAAGCAGAACCCCCAAAATAATAGATTTTTAGATAAAAGTGAAGAGGATACCTCCGTTGTGATTGCGCGCAGACCTCTGTCAAAAACAGGACTCCCCAAGCGCAAAAAAGACCGCATATTCTGCACATTGTTGGATTAACGGACCAGGCACCACTTCGCCTGTTTTCACCCGGTGGCATTAATGATATTGTTTGTATTCAGTCACTCGAGCTGTGGGGAAAAGTACCAGAAGTTCCTGTAGGGAGTTTCGCAGGCTGCAGGCTAGAGCTCAGAGATGAATATAGCGTCTGTTCTGCGTGGTAGGAGGGAGCAATAAGCAGGCAACTGCGTTTTCCCAAAATCTGTGATCATAGACGCACTGGAAGCCTGTGGGGGGCGGGAGGAGGTGTGTGTGTGGGGGGGGGGGGGCGTGCTAGGCATGCAGGCTATGCCTTTTACCTGGCATAGTCAATCTTGGTTAAAATAACGCGAATAGCGAGCGATTAATGTATTCATCCAATAAACGGAGCATATTGGTAATGGGGAATGTTATACTAGCATTATAACTTTATATTATTTATCTGTATTGTAGAAACAATATATAGTTGGGAGAGCTCAGCTGTGGTTATCTTATCTAGGACAGGGAGGCTAAGACAAGATATAACCTATTTGAAAGTGCATTTCCCGTTTAAAAAAAAATCTAGACTACTTTTTTGGGCTTTACATTAGATATTTTCCTTGTTCGGGGGTATTTTAAAGCATTTTCAATAAATAGCCGTTTGGGAGCCATGTGAGCGGTGCCACAAGAGCCGTCTCACTGGAAAAACTCTCAATGCCCATAATAACCGTAAGCACTTTGCGTAGTCGCAAATGAGAGATGGAAGGTATGGAACACTTCACGCGTTCTCATCTACTTCTTAATACCCATTGGTCTAGAGGGACAGATGTCCCGCCCATCCTCATTTAATGGGTTTTGAAAAGACGAAGAAATTGCACCATCTAGTGTATAAAAAGAAACCATGCCCTTTAGCCTGAATATTTCTGATAGGTTGTATGAAAACGTTTGTTTGAAACATACATATAATAAAATTGGGCTTGTTCGACATGCAGCAGTGTGTAGACTGCCGACTGAACCCATGCTTTCACTGACTTCACTGATCGATAAAGAACTTTGCACCATAAATATGTGATCACTATTGATACATCAATCTGTCACGATTTAGGTTATTTAGGATTTAATCCTCTCGAATTTTGCCAATAACTGTACTATTTAGGCAATTGATAAAACGCTATAGCATTTTTTTACACATTTAAGATTTTCTATAGTAATGAATTTGTTTTACTAAAAACTCAATATCCATATTTCTGCATTCCACTATTTTGACTGAGGTCAAACCCCCTAACCAACAATTGGTATTCGTTAATCGATTGGATTGGCACCAGGCTAACCAAGATGGCGGACCGAACGCCTGGTGGTTCGCAGAAATCCAGCGCTAAGGTGAATATATAAATTAATATTTAACTTGATGCATTTGCGATACAATTCTACAATACATCTTTGTAGTTTTTCTGTTTTTAAATGTCGTAATTATAACCGTTTTGCTGGTGTTTCTTATACGGGTTGCCAGTGAGAAGGGATATTTATTGGTGTACCACGTAGCTAGCTAGCTAGCTAGCTAACGTCGTTAGCTAAGGGCCGAATCCCCGCGATTTTCTTTTCCCATATATTGTTTAGGTTTTGCCATGTGTTTACCTAGCAACCCAGCTAATATAACTGCTACATAATCAGAAATATCATGGCTAACTAGCATGTTTACTTAATGTTTGTGGTTGCACAACAACGTCAATAATAATCATGGGCTAGCTAACCTTCGTGGGCTAGCTAACGTCAACCTAGCACGAGATCTTTGCTTACGCTTTGCCGCCTTGAAGAAACATTAGCTGCTAGGACAACTGAACTGCACAGTGGGATCTCGCAGGGACCCACCTGGCTATTTACTCGCCGTTATCCAAGCATCTAACATCTTACCACTGTTATCCAACGAATATAAATCGAATTTGTAGCTAGCTTGCTACCTAGCATTGTAACATTCAACAACAGTTCAATAAAATCATCGCTGTCATCCTACCACTACCAGTTACCATTATTAGCCACTACACAACTGGCTTGTCGGGTTAAGTCGCTAGTAATGTAGTACATGTTCATGTACTGTGTGCTGCCTTGAGAGTGATCGAGCTAGCTATTCAGGAACCTCTACAAAATCGCACAAATTAATAATGTAATGTTATCTACGTAGTTTAGTATTTGAAACGAAATTCGTACTGCGTGACGTGTGTTCAACTAGTGCTGATAATAACTAGGTAGCTGGTGTGATATCAACTCGTTCTCTAGTAGTGCAGCGATTTTCGACCTATGTGGTCTTGCAGGTGGTCTGTTGAATAACATTTAAAATAGTATCTATATGAATATAACAATGATGTATGTTATAAATGAAGAAAACGTTGGTGGACATGTTTTTGTTCTGAAAATACTTGGAGTATTATGCCGTCATTATGAGCAATTTGATTTGCATTTTGAAACTGTTTGTTGCAATAAAATGCTTGCATCATTTGCTTTCACTGATAAAATTGGTGACCTGGTTTGAGTAGAGTCAGACAAGGTTATCAAGAAGGATGTAAGTCCCAACCACTTGATAACATTTAAATAGCGGATGCTTTCACTGTCAGTGTCCATGGTCTCACAGACTCTGTAATGGGAAATAAATAGGGGTATGTCCTCTAACCTTCTCTATGGTTGAAATCAATGTTGGCTGTGTGATGTAATAGCAACAACAGTCACCATCAACATTTTCAAGAGCTTACCTGTACTTAACTATGTCGTTTACAACTGCAGTTCTGTTGAGGGGTGCTGCAATCCAAAATTTTATTAGAAATATTTATGGGATGCTGCTGAACTCGGTGCAAATGTGTTTTCCAACTGAATCTCGCCATACGTAGTTTGTGAAGGCAGTCGCAATTCATTTGTCACATATTTCTTTCAAACACAGTGGCGCAGTATAAATTAAGAGAAAGTTGTTAGTTGTAGTCAAAACAAGTTGGAAATGCTGCTAAAGTACTGTGGTACTACAGTACAGGACAAACATGGGTACAGGTAAGAGATTTCATTCGTAAGTATTGCCTGATGGTGACTGCTAGCAAGTCCTGCAGCCATTGATCTCAACTCTCTATCGATATAGGACAAAGGGAGTTGAGATGCTCAGGCAGTGTCTAACTAGCTAATAATTACATTGGGTTTACATTTGTAGGCACTGCTGGAGAGCAAGTTGAAGTCATTCAGCATTGGTAAAATGGCAGTGACCAAGAGGACCCTAAGCAAAAAGGAGCAAGAGGAAATCAAAAAGAAGGTAAGAAACAAATGTTTGTAATTCATATTACTCTACACTGGCTCACACAAGTAATCAAAATGAATGTTCCTTGATCAAGTGCTTTGTTGTCTAATGAACCTGTGACTTATGTTGTAACATGGCCTTTGAGCGACATTGTGGGTCTCCTCCTTAACAGGAGGATGAACGGGCAGCTGCGGAGATCTATGAAGAGTTCCTGGCTGCATTCGAGGGAGGAGAGGGCAAGGTCAAGGCCTTTGTTCGAGGCGGCATTGCAAACGCAACTAAAGGTATTTTTTTCTGCAATATAAACCCTCGGGCGGGCCCCCCAAAACGTTTTTTTTCAGCCCGCCCAAGAAGAAAATGATCCACCGATTACTTCGGTAAGAAAATGTGTGCGTTTTTTAATGAATACGGTGTTAAGGAGTGAAGTTGGGCGTCCGAGCCAATCTAGTCTCAACAAACTCGTTCATCGGATCTTGGGCTGAATTGTCTGGTAGCTACCGGTATCTACCAGCTATCTAGCGCCGTAGTTTGATACCCATTTCTTTACAGGCAGTGAAACGGAAAAGATATTTGAAGCGAGAGAAACCAGACTGAAGAGTCTATTGTCTTTTAGCTACATTGTCTATACATATAAAAGTTATCTGTGGTAATGCTGCTGCCTGAATTTTAGTTTTATGAAGAATTAGACAGGTAGCTAGATTATAGGTTCGTATTTTGCCTTTGAAACCATCTCTCAGAGAAAGAGGCTACGAATGGAAACTACGTTAGCAAGGTGACCACAAAATCTAAACATTTCACTTACAAAACCTTTTAATAAAATGTTAAATATAAAGTCATAGCTTCTCATTGATTTCAATAACCCCCTGTAACTGCTTTATACAATTCAAATAAGTTTTTAGTTTTGGAAAATGGATTGTAAACTAGTGATCCAGTGACTGAAGGTAGAGTAGAGGTGGTCAACGACAGTTGTTTTAAATGTGCTTTATAAATAAAGTTGACATTGACATTGAGAGACTAGTGAGACAGTGACTGAACAGAGACTAGTGAGACAGTGACTGAACCAACAGAGAGACAGAGTGGCCTAGAGAGTAGAAACAGTGACTGAACCAACAGAGACAGAGTGGCCCAGAGAGTAGAAAC
>JACXGI010009711.1:9395-29665 GCA_016801175.1 Esox masquinongy
CCCCCCCCCCCCCCCCCCGGGATTATGTTAGTAGCCTCTTTAGCGGGGTTGCCCCCTCGTTAGAGATCATCCGATCACCTCTCCCCTGCCCTCCCTCCCCCCACCCCTTCAGACATGGGAAGCGGGGACTTAGCATGCCTCCCTCCTCTGACTCCCGCAGCTCTTTCCTCTCCCGTGTGTTCATCTCTTTCTTCTCTAGTTTTTGCTCAGTGGCCACCCTTTCACTCCCCTTCCTATTCTCTTTTTCAACACTTTGCTTTCATCTCCTTTCCTATTATCCTCTCTTCTCTTTTTTCATTCGTTCTTTTCTCTATCTTGCCTCTTTTTTGTCTCCTCTTTCAACTGCTTCCTCTCTTCTTGTATTTTTAGACCTGTGGCCTCATTTTGAGCCTCTCCAAATCTCATTTTATGCCTTCTGTTAAAAAAGGATGAAAAACATAAAAAAACGAAATTAAAAACAATTATTTTTTAAACAAAAGATTCCATGGGACCTTGAACGGAGTGTAATGAACTTCTAGAGAACACCCATCCCTACCCCATTCAAGAAATACCTAGAATAAACCAGAATAAACAGATCAAAGGCCTCAGTCCCAAACTGCTTTTTCTCCTGTTCACCCTCTTTTTTCCAACCCATCATTCTTTCATGTTGCAGAACAATGGCTTAAGTGGCTTCATCTGAGCTTTCTGACGGCCTGTTAGATGAAGCCGGTTTGAGAAAAATGATTAGGTTTGTTCTGGAGATCATGGCCCCTTTGGCACCCCTAGTTGTGATCATTCTGATCTGTAACATTGGATTAGACACACACACACACACACACACACACACACACACACACACACACACACACACACCAACATTATTGTGTTGTCAGTATTCAACATTTGTCAGTAAAAGATACATGTTATGGTTAGGTTTAGCCTCTTTCATTATGTCCCTATTGCACAGCTATTTTTAATTGTTTTAAATATCAAGGACCCCCAAATATTATTAGCCCCAAGGTGAGGTCCACCTACTATAAAAGCCTTACCACCTGCTGCCAATTAAGTTGTTGAGAGCCCCATGCTGGAGCTGCTCAAATCCTGCCAATTTTAGTCCTTCTGTTCTACAGATTTTACACTGTGGAAGAGAACATATTTTTAGTTTTTTTTTTTCCATCCCTGAAGGTTGGAGCCCCAGAGCGTGTGTCCTGTGTACAGATCAGTAATAATCCCATGACTACCACTAGGAAAATAGGGCAAAAGCAAAATGCATATTGATGCCAAACTATGATTATCCTTGGGAGAAAACAGGGGGTCGAAATGAATGAATGTCTGAACTTAACCATTTGAGTTATTTCTGTTGAAACCTTATGCCAATGAACCCTGGCACTGGACACTTGATCTGTGGAGCTGGAGGTAGGTACACACTGGCACTAGTTGCCGATATTTAAGGTAAATTCCAACATCCTCACTTGTCACAGTGTTTTCATTTATGGGACAAGCATTTTGCCTTTTCAAATCTAACACATGATTACAGTAAAGAGAACATGAAATCATTTGCCCTCACTGTTGCTATTCTCTGTAGAAATAAGCACGCTAAAAATGTCTTCCAAATGTAATTTCTAATAAAATAAATGATGTGTGAAGCTACACTGCCATGGTGTGGCCGTTAAGCACTATAACACCACTGATGAGACAGTTGCTGAGTGTGTCCTTATAAAGAAACAAAACAGTAATTGTGACAAACACTGTGAAAATATCACAGTTGACTGCACTTAACAGTTGATTGCACTTCTACTGCAGTTTGGTGTCCATTTCCTGATAAGCGGACTTTAGGTGACTGTCCAAGGAGTTCCTCTGACATCAAGTTTTCAATGTCATTGCCAACAACGCTATAGTAATTAAGGATGCTGCAATGAACTTCCAATGATACATTATGATGCATTACAAGCTCAAAACATTAATTGTATTTTACATTAGAAAATTCATACAGTATGTCAGTGGCCATTTGCATGACAGTGTTTTTGCCTAGTATGTTCTGACAGTTGTAGTACTGTTATATTTGTTTATACATTAAAGGCTTAGGATCGATCAGTTACAGTACTGTGATCTGTGTTTGTACAGTGAAGGGATAGGATCAGTTACAGTGCTGTGGTCTGTGTTGTACAGTAAATGGATAGGATCAGTTACTGTAATGTGATCTGTGTTTTACAGTAAAGGAATAGGACCGGTTATGGTAGTGTGATCTGTGTTTGTACAGCAATGTCTACCATGTCGTTATGGTTTTCTTCCTCTCAAGGTTAGGAAGGCATGATGCTACATTCAGTTCTCTATCCATTCCCAAAGTGTGCACTTATGCAATCTCCTCTCATTATGCCATGTTATTAAATTAATGTTGCAAACGGTTAACGAATAGAAATATGTTTAAGGCATGCCCTGTGCAATAATAATCATACACTGTGTATCTTCTCTGTTTGCCTAATAGTGGATGCCCTGTTTATTAAAACCGAGAATTATTGTGTTGCTGATGCCATATGGTTCAGAGTTTTGTTCGCAAGTTAATGGTTAACTGTTTTATTATAACATATATTTTGGACGGAACGTCAAACTAGTTCCTGTCAAACGAGCAGGCCAACGGTATATTATATATTTCTTATCTACACACACATCATACCTCCTAGTCCCTACCACCTCTAATCCAGTGATAAGCACTTATTTTTATTAGGGAGGCAAAGCCGCTTATGACCGGAGTTCGGGGGTATCGCACTACAGTCAAAGTAGGTGTTTCATTGGACACTGTGGAATCAGGAAATGTCAAACACCCAATGAAAGCGCGGAGTCCTATCTCTATGGTTGATCGTCGACCTACCTGTCACTGCGCTTCATGTGTCGTCAAAAGAACAGAATAGAATGAACTTTACTTCTACTGATTTTGCAGTTTAAAAACATGCTATAGTCTACTATTAACAATACTGAAACTGAAAAACGACAGTAAGAACTACTGGTAAGAATACCAGCGGAGCTGCTCAGAGGTTCTCTGATCACCACAAGTTAAGCGCACAAGGTGCCTCTGTTCTCTTTCTCTCGCTTGCTCTATCCCTCCCTACCTCTTTTGGACCTGACAGTCTGAATAACTCTAGGTCGGAATGCCATTTGTTGCTGGCAGTAAAATGGACTGGGTTTACCCGCGATTTCACAAGGAATCCCTAGCTCAAACTCTCTGTCGTTCAGGATTGTTCGTGATCTGTTTGGTAAGTTAATTGTTTTATTGAGTGCAATTACATATAATGGTAAATTACCATTTTAGGATTTTGACGTTTTTGCAATAATGAACATATATATTTGTATTAATATATGGGACAAGACGACCACCAAATGGTCATAGCTTTGTATTATTGAAGTGACGGGGGGATGGTCACTATTATTAAGTGAAACACTAATCATTTAATCTCATGCCATGTTACTTTCAGAGTTGACATAGCAGAGAGCGAGGGCTAAAGGATTATAAATTGGCCACTGTCTGTTCCAACCATCAATTTTGCCAGATTGGGTGGTTTCATGCTCAATTGATCTATTGTTAATGACAGTACGTGAAAAAAAGTTGTCGGGTTGATTTATATGCTTATTTAGCAAAAATCGAATTTGGGAAGTCTAA
The DNA here is from genome assembly GCA_016801175.1 of Esox masquinongy. NCBI lineage: Eukaryota > Metazoa > Chordata > Actinopteri > Esociformes > Esocidae > Esox > Esox masquinongy. The sequence goes on from JACXGI010009711.1 coordinate 13,030, forward strand.
CGGATTTAGGCTGTGGTTTGGCAGTATACTGTCAATCGACTCAGGCAGCTCTGCTTGCCATTCAGCTGTGGCAGCACAAAACTAAGAGGATAGAAAACAGTGTCACCAAGCTGAACCCTGGACACAGCATTCCAGCTTTCTGAGAGGACAGCTATAGGGATAATACCTGGCATTGTTCACTGACCAACGAACGGCCATCAGCTGTTTTCTGACTCTTTGCAGCTCTTGTTTGAAACCTGTTCTTAGGCACGGTGCATCGCAGTGCATTTATGAACCTAGCCGTGGTATTTTGGATAGGCCCTATATATATTTAAAAAAATGTGTTATTGCAATGCAGTAAGAACAATTACATGTTATGTGATTTTATACTCGTGGTTTGAACCCCGATCACACCTACAGCGTCAATGCGCTCTGATACACCGGAAGTTAATTCTTTTCTAACGCCTTAATTGTTTACACCTACAGCATCAAAGCAAAAAGATTGCAGAACATTTGTGCAGCTACAATTACCCAGAACGCATTGATTGTCCACAGATGTTGCATGCCGGAATGGAAAATGGAGAATCATTTTCGCTGAGCTTATGTGTCAAGTAGGCTACCAATTATTGGACAGCTAGCAGCTTGCTAACCTACCCATATGTTTTTTTTAGATTTTATAGACTTTTACTGTCTTAAAGTCAGAATGGCCCAATCATCCCATCAGTCCCCTTTTTTCATGAAAACTCAATGCAGTAAAGATTGTGAAATCAGGTTACATAAAATGGGCCTTATTACACCCATATGGAAAATAAATATATTTTTCCAATGCAAAATGTATGTAGAATATATGATGAATATATGTCGAATTCATTAACTTAATTCAAAATACATTTCAGGTATCAAAATGTATTTAACCTTTTATTCTGAAATGTACTTAAAAATGTATACATACATTTATCTTTATTCAAAATACATTTCAGGTATCAAAATGTATTTCACTTTTGCTCTGAAATGCATTTAAAAATGTATAAATACATTTAACTTTATTCAAAATATATTTCAGCTATGAAAATATATTTCAGCTTTTATTCCGAAATGTATTTGAAAATGTATAAATACATTTCAGTTTTGTCCAAATGTATTTCACCATCAACAATGCTCTCATTACAATATGTATTTTGTATTGAAAATACATTACAAAATGTGTTTTGAAGCCCATATTAAAATGCATTTTTCAGATCCTGTGAGAGTAAATAGATGAAATGTAATTACCAACGTATTGATTATATCACATTTAGGTGTTGAAACACATTTTATAGATATACATTTCCAGAATACATTTCATCTTATGGTCACAAATATATTCTAACGTACTATGGCAAAGTTGGTAAGAACGCTACTTGCCCATTCAAATGAAATAATCTTGTTTGGAGTAGTGGTTAGTGTGCCTGACTGTGGAACATAAGGTCACAGGTTGGAAACACCGCCTGGCCGATGCTCCATTATATTTAGACATGCATTTTAAAAATATATCAAATACATTTTTTATAAATATATTTAAGCGGCCAATTTCAAACATTTTGACATATATTTACCAAATGTATTCAGGAATATATTTTCCAAATGTGTTTGGAAATATATTTTCCAAATGTATTCAAAAATATATTTAAAATACATTTATTTTCCGTATGGGACAAGCCCTTTACTTTAGATTGTTTAGTTTCTAATTTCAATCTGTTACGGAATGAAACACTACCAATCAATTACATTTTTCATACCGGAGATAAAGGGCCAGGCGTTCAACTTGACAAATGGAATCGCGCTACTTGTTGTCCATCTTGGCGATCCATAGTCCTACCATCTAGAACAGTTGATTGAATTGGCCTTTGTCCAGAAAAAAGTAGCTATGAAATTCCTCTCCTAAAAGCCAAAGCTCTTGAATCATTTGGTGGAACTCCCCATCGGTTTTCGCAATCTCAGCCATTGGTCTCATTGATGAATGAGCCTATCAATACTATATTTAGAATTTTAATAACAGTTGATTTATTTATCTGTCCAGTTAGGAAACATAAGCGATTGTGAATCAATGTCACCTGCTTTGTGAAACGCTAATCATTCCATCTGCCTGCAGAATACAGGATGCAGAGGGCGAGGAATAGCGGATTATAACTGGATGTTATGTCAGGAACACCTGCATGTCCTTAAGTCATCCCGTTAATTAATATCCAGCACTAATGTTCATGATTTCCCATGATTCTCATGAAATAGCCTAGCTTTAAACCTCATATACAGCTCTGGAAAAAATTAAGAGACCACTGCAAAATTATCAGTTTCTCTGGTTTTACTATTCATAGGTATGTGTTTGAGTTAAACGAACATATTTGTTTTATTTTATAAACTACTGACAACATTATACCCAAATTCCAAATACAGATATTGTCATTTAGAGTATTTATTTGTAGAAAACAACAACTGGACAAAATAACCAAAAAAATATGCATTGTTTTCAGACCTCAAATAATGCAAAGAAAACAAATTCATATTAATTTTTCAACAACAGAATACTAATGTTTTAACTTAGGAAGAGTTCAGAAATCAATCTTTGGTGGAATAACCCTGATTTTTAATCACAGCTTTCATGCGTCTTGTCATGTTCTCCACCAGTCTGTCACAAATTCCACCAGTCTGTCACCAGTCCTGGCACAAAAATTAAAGTAGCTCGGCTTTGTTTGATGGCTTGTGACCATCCATCTTCCTCTTGATCAAATTCCAGTGGTTTTCAATGGGGTTCAGGTCTGGAGATTGGGCTGGCCATGACAGGGTCTTGTTCTGGTGGTCCTCCATCCACACATTGGTTGACCTGGCTGTGTGGCATGGAGCATTGTCCTGCTGGAAAAAGCAATTCTCAGAGTTGGGGAACATTGTCAGAGCAGAAGAAAGCAGGTGTTCTTCCAGGATAACCTTGTACTTGGTTTGATTAATGCGTCCTTCACAAAGACAACTCTGCCCGATTCCAGCCTTGCTGAAGCATCCCCAGATCATCACCGATCCTCCACCAAATTTCGCAGTGGGTGCGAGACACTGTGGCTTGTAGGCCTTTCCAGGTCCCTGTCTAACCATTAGACGACAAGGTGTTTGGCAAAGCTGAAAATTTGACTCGTCAGAGAAGATGACCTTACTCCATTCCTCTACGGTCCAATCCCTATGGTCTTTTGCAAACTTCAGCCTGGCTCTTCTTTGCTTCTCGCTGATGAAGGGCTTTTTTCTAGCTTTGCACGACTTCAGCCCTGCCCCTAGGAGTCTTTTTCGAACCGTCCTCACCGTGCACTTCACCCCAGTTGCTGTTTGCCATTCTTTCTGTAGGTCACTTGATGTCATCCTACGGTTGTTGAGTGACATTCAAATTAGTTGACAGTCAACTGGGACAGTGGACAGTCGTTTTCACCCTCTGCCTGTCTGTAGCTTTGTGGTCCCCAGTGTTTGTTGCTTGACCTTCTTCTTATGAGCAGCCGTCTTTGAAATTTTCAGGATGGTAGCAACATGGCCAGCCCAATCTCCAGGCCTGTGTTGGAATTTAACAGACACTGGAATTGAATGGCTGCCATACATGTAGAGATGCTGATTTAAGAAAAATTAGGAGTGGTCTTAATTTTTTCCAGAGCTGTATATGCACCTGCAGGCTACAGTACTGGTATATGTTACAGAATTCAGGAACAGGGGCTTATGACGCATGTCAGTATTTTTCAGGAGAGCCATTTGTAAGAAGAAAAACCTGTTCTGGGACATTTTTGTCTTTCTTGCAGAAATGCCTTCTTGAAGATTTGAACTTTAATATGACTTAATAACAAGCCACAGTGGTGGCTGTCCACCAGCACTCAAACTGTCTGCACTTACACTGCTGCTTCTGTTTATTATGAACCTGCTGCTAAGGCACTTTACCTTTCACTGTACTGTTTATGCACCTGATGTATCAAGTGCATGTGAAAAAACTTTAATTTAATTTGGTTTGATATAGTATGTGTTTATTAGAGACCAACCAGACCAGTTTAGCACAAGGCCAGAGTGTCCCCATTTGAATACTTAAATAGCTGGGTGGGGTTAAGGCCTAAGAGCAGGGGTGTCAAACCGGTTCCACAGAGGGCCGAGTGTCTGCAGGTTTTTGGTTTTTCCTATAAATTGGTTCCCAGTTCAGGCCTAAACAACCAGGTGAGGGTAGAAACTAACCAATTAGTGACCTAATTAATCAATCAAGTACACGGTGAGAGCGAAAGCCTGCAGCGACTCGGCCCCCCATGGAACCGGTTTGACACCTCTGCCTAAGAGGGTGTGAGCTACACTGAATGGGCGTAAACAAAGACCAGCTCTCTGGCAAGTGTGAATCTTTCAAGACTTTTTTTCTCAGAACTAAGTGGAGCAGATTATCAACTTTTAAAGCAGCATATCTTTTCCATAACTTTATCAGACAGTATTGTATTATATACCATTACAAAACTCTGAATCTGGAACTTTATAAAATGTAAAAAATAGACAAACTTGAATTTTGTGATAGGACCCTGTTCCTGAATTCTGTCACATATTATATAAATAAATAAAAATGTGTCTATGGGAAAATGTTATGAGATGTTTTTCTTGTGTAGTGGGAGGGTGAGAATACGCCATGGACACAGAGCTAGTGTGTGATGCCCGAAAGCCTTTACTAACACAAAAAGGCTGCTGGCAGTCATGTCTGCTTGTTGGAGTAGTACACCTTTGGACCGTCACAGCTGTCAGGGTGATGCCTTGGCGTCTGTAACAGAGACACAGACTGACTCTCACTGTCATAGCTTTTTCCCTCTATACTTGGGAGAGCTAGTCATTTCCGTCACACAAGGCCTTAAGTAACCATGTTTCTGCTTGCTCATTTATCTTGATGGCAGACTCTGCCATTCCATTTGTTTTCAGATGCCTCAGGAAGGATGGTCAGACTCCTGTTATTTGGCAAAGCACTTGAACTGATGATTTGTGGCCCACTGTCTGTGATGACCTTGTCCGGCTCGCCTGGCAGTGCTTTATGGCTGTCTCTGCGGACAAGTCATGGAGCTGTTCAATTTCCCAAAAGTCAGTGTTGCACTCAACAATGAGACGATATTCCTTCTGCCCTTGGCTGAATAGGTCCATGCTTTAGGTCCATGCTGACAGTCTCCCAAAGCTTTCTGGACTGTTTGTGTGATAGCATGGTTTCCTTTTGTTGTTCATGAGCATACTTTGAACAACTGTTGGCAAATTATTTTATTTCTGCTTGCATGTTTGGCCAGTTTAATCTTTCTTGTGCTTGGGTGGTAACATTTGTCTCTACTCAGTGTGTCGCAGATTAACATTTCCAGTCCGGGCTTGTAGATAACCTTTAGATGGTTTTGCAAAGTCAGGAGAATGCTCTGAATCCTTTTAGGGGCATTGAGGTTTCATGAAAATTTGGGTCTGCATTTCAATTTACGCATAGTTTTGCTTCATACACAACAGAGACACCAAGATGCTTGAGACAGCATTTATGACCCCAGGGGCTCCAGGAGGTAGTCACAAAGCTGGTTTCTTTGTCCAACTTATATTGCAAAAATGTGTGTCCACCAAGATGAAACTCCTTGCCTTGGGAAGCTTGTAGAGTACAACCTTCAGTGTTGGCAGAATATATAGGGATTGTTTCAGTGCTTGGGTCAGATGCTTTGGCTCAGTGCAGACCTGGATTTCTTGCTTGTTCACTAGGACCATCTAGTCAGTTGGTTCAGTGACAGATGTCACGAGGATCCAGGATGTGCAGGTCTTTTGGTATTGCATCAGTCCCAGGCATTCACATGTAGTTGCTGAGAGGAGAGGATGTTGAGTGGTTTCACAATCTCAAAATATGTCATTGTGGTCGTTCCCATAGAGTTCAACAGTTCTCCTGAGTACAGCTTTACTCTAGTATTGCTGGGCAAGAGACATGTTTTGGGTGCCATTTTGTCTTTGTAGCTCATTACGTTCCATGTAGCACCAGAATCAAGTTGACATTCTTGCCTCTTGTGTAATTGTAGTGTCACAAACCATTTTATTTCTCTTGACTGCGCAGCCCCAATGGAGTTCTTGGCCTTTAGCGTGTGCATTCCTGATGGCATTTGCATGCTGCCTGTGATTTCCATTTGTGGTTAATTACTCTGCCTCAATTGGTTTTGTCTGAATGGTTGCCTGGCAGGGGCCTGAACAGAATCAGTTTGCAAGCTATTTCCTTTGCTCTCATTCTCATGTCCATGATTTCAGTAGAGTGGCCCATTTCATTGGTGGTAACCAGTCTTAACTGTCTCTCTAGTACCCGCCAGTGCGTGTCTTCATTTGCAATTCTCAGTATAATTCTGTCACGAATGAGTTCATTTTCATAGCCACATATTCAAGAAGCAGACCTTTCAAACAGGATAGGAAATTGTTCCCAGACTCACCCTCTTCCTGTATGCGGCTTCCAAAATCAAAACCTTTGTAAATGAAGTTTCTGGCGGGTTAGAATTAATTGCCCAATGCTTCCAGCCTAACCTTTGGGACACACTTTTGATGCGCTGACAGAGAATGTGCCAGTAGATGTGCCTTCACTGTCCATTAAGCTCCTCAAAGTTGGCGCGTCAGTGTACATCTGTGTTTTTTATTTTACTTAGCCCTGTTTCCAATGCATAATCCTCAAATTCATCCTTAAAAGATGAAAGCAAGCAAACTCTTTTTGTTGCTTTTGGTTTTCAGGCTGGGTATCTGTTAAAGCACTTTGTGACTACAGCTGATATAAAAAGGGTTTATAAAAAATACATTTGATTGATTGATAAAATTGTCCTAGTTAGTAGTGCAGTCCCCGGTCAAAATCATGGGTTTTGGAGTTAAAAGGTTTGCTGCCGTTGCGAAGGAATGTGAAATCTCTTTGACTTCAACTATTGAGGTAAGTGATGGTTCAAGCTAGCTAACAACAATTTTACCCACAATATTGGCCACTGTCTAAAAAAAAAAACAAACATAAAGTGCAACGTGCTGGAAATGGGACATAATTCTCACAACTCTGCTCAGAAGACCAGAAATGTGCTTAGTTGCAAAAAAATATAAAAAGTGAGGGAACATAGATCCCGAGGTAAGTGATATCTTGGGATTGCGATATTAAAATAAATGTTGTTTTTTGTACCCCCTCTCCCCCAGGGAATGGTTTTGACCATGTCTATGTTTCCCATGCTGAGGTCCCTGGGTGTCCATCTCCGTTCTACATTGACAGGGAGCTACATACCTGGACACCATTCTGTACTCCTCATTAATTGCCCCAATGAACAGATAGCCAAGGACATTGGCAGGTATGAAAAAACTCTAAAAGGAAAAAGCTTATGGTTAGGGTTAGCTGTTGAACTTCATATCCTCTTTAGCCATAAATGTTGATTTCCTCTTTATCCATAGATTTTGACCACTTTATGTTCAGGTGTTGATGACCTCTTTATCCATAATGTGTTAATGTTGATGTTTTTGTCCTTCAGCTCCAAAAGCCTAAATGATTCTGCTGCACATGGTGATTTTAGAGAAACATAAGTTACGCCGATAACTATGGATCTATGAGACCGATGAATGACCGCCACTTATAAGTGTCCCGTCCTTACCATGAAAGATGTCTTTCGTCATCTAATCATCGAAAAAGTAATGCCCCATGACCCCGAGACAGGACGTGCCGTAGCAATATAAATCGAGAGGTCAACTTGACATCAACCTGAAATGCAGAAATCTGGTTTCATCAAAGGACAGTGACAGTCATCATTCAGTATCATAGATCCATTTAAGTCAAATTCATATTGACCTTATTCAGACCGTCACTGATGTGTGTTAGGGTCCTTACCATGGATGACTTATGCCAACAGGGTCTTCAGGAACGGAGGATCCCACACCTCCAGCCCCTTGGCATACACTTTAAAAGCACTGGGCATCTCACCAATATCCAAATGGGACCGGAGGAATCAAGCAGAAGAGACCGGACAAGCAAACGGATCCAGCAGCTTAGCTATCCTATTGTTAACACAAAAGTTTTCATTTGAAAACAGAAAGCAAACAAGTGGATAAAGTCCTTGCATAACTAAAGAGTCTGGCTGGAGTGAAACAGGGTTGGTCGACCAATCACAACCCGAGGCCCGACCAGTAAGGAAAGAGAACCCCAAGGAGAACCCCAGATGAGCTGAAGTATCTCATAGAACCACAATCCGCCTGGCCAACTCGATGCAAGCACTTCCAGGGAAGAGGGTCTGACCCGGATAGAAGGTCAGCAGCACTGTCAATGCCCGACACATGGATGTCTGTTAGGGAAGCCAAGCTGGGAAAGAACCTATGACAGGAGCCCCTGAGCAACCCGGAGTCTACACTGTCATGACACTCCTCTGGAATGATGAGAAACACCGTGGGGGCTACCTCCATCCTCACAAACACACATCTGTTCAGAATGGGATGGACATGGAAAATGAGTGCTAAGTGAACAGCCTGAAGCTCCTACACAATGACACGCTCAGAGCTTCATTGGGGCTTAAAAATATGACAAATATTGTCAAATGGTCAAATGTTGAGAAAATAGCAGAGTAAATCAAAGTGGAATTTTTTTTTTTACATTCAAACTGGTTAGAAATAACGTATACAAACAATTTTGTAAGATTAGCAGCTACACAAACAAACGATTGCAAGTGGCATCCAAAACGTTGCTATACGCACAGGGGAGTGACTCCTCCTGGTGCACATGGACGTATGAGGCAGGAGAACCTGGAAGGGAGAATGACATGGCAATCCTCAGGGGCCTAATGGCACCTGTACCCTTAGGTGGCTGATTACTGTGAGTGGCTTGATGAAAGTAAATATATCCCTTACCTAAATCATGGTCTGCAACGACGCGAGAAAGGCAAAGAGGATGAGGCGAACTTGATCTCGCCATTTAAGGTGGTGAGACAAGTATCGCCTCTGGGTCACAGGGCATTGCATTTTTTTTAAAATAAGGACTTGAAGATTGGCTGATGCAAGGCATTATTTACGGTAAAGAACATAACACTTCCTTGACGGTCTGACTGAGGTCAATGTAGATCCATGTCTTCCAGTTAATTTGTACAGTAAATTATACATTTGATCCACATAACAGTATGGTGCAAACCAAAATTGCTTTCTCCTGAATTTCTGCTTCCTTGTTATGCAAGCCTGCAGATACTGACACACACTCTGAATGTGAAGATATCATCCAAATCATCACAAGATACAGTATAGTCTGTGTTGAAATTAACACCAGCATCCCAAATGAAATATAAAACGTCTTGTTTGTCCCTGTTATTGCATGTAGAGTGAGTCCATGCTGCTTATGTGGCTTGTTAAGCAAACTGTTTGCTCCTGAATATATTTAGGCTTGCTAAAACAACATGGTTTCATACTTATTTGCTCAAAACATTTCAGCAATTTTATTAGTCAAATGTTCAGGAAACAAAATTCTATTTTGATATTATTTGATATTGTTTGATTTTGTTTATAAAAAAATATATTTTTTATTAAGGCTGTAACAACAATGCTGAAAAAGTGGTACCTTCTGAAGGCACTAACTTTCAAATGGTCTGTCCGACAAACCAGCTTTTACAGTGCCAGCTCAGCAATGTCTAGGTGAGACCATCCCAATCACAGAGATAGAAGAATGATTTCCCTAGAACTCTGAAGCTGATCTGGTCATTTCAACTTTTAACTGGTTGATTTGATCAAACCGGGAGAAAGAGCACCAGCAGGAGGACATTCTCTCCAACATTAAGATACAGGACCCTGTACTTACTGTACCTTCTGTACGTACTGTACCTTCTGTGGTAAATGTACCTTCTGTACTTACTGTACCTTCTGTGGTAACTGTTGGTAAAATCATGCAGCCCTCACTTAGAGACATTATTCATTAACTGTAAACCGTTTTATTCACCGCGGGAGTTTTCCTCGTTCATTCTGGTCGCCGTGTACATCCAGCCTCAGGCTTGTGTTAGCGAGGCGTTACTACATCTGGCTGATCAGATAACTAATGTGGAGAAAAAGCATCCAGACTCCCTGCTTATTATTCTTGGGGACTTCAACAGAGCAATCCTCAGCCGTTAACTTCCAAAATACAGACAGCATATTAAGTTCCCCACCAGGGAATCTAACACATTGGACCACTGCTACACAGTATTAAAGGACGCCTATCACTCTGTCCCCCGTGCAGCTTTGGGACTCTCTGATCACTGTTTGGTTCACCTTATCCCGACCTACAGGCAGAAATTAAAATCTGCTAAGCCTGTGGTCAAGTCTGTAAAAAGATGGACCAATGAGTCTAAGGTGGAATTATAAGCCTGCTTGGATTCTACTGATTGGAGTATCTTTGAGGCTGCAGCCACAGACCTACACCAACTCACTGACACTGTGACATCTTACATCAGTTTTTGTGAAGAAATGTGCGCTGACAAAAAACTTCCACACATACTGCAATCAAAAACCCTGGTTTACAGCAAAACTCAGGCAGCTTCATCAGTCCAAGGAGGAGGCCTACAGAAGTGGAGACAGAACCCTGTACAATCAGGCCAGAAACACACTGACAAGGGAAGTCAAAGCAGCAAAGAAGAGCTATGCTGAAAAACTGGAAAACAACTTCACAGCCAATGACCCCTCGTCGGTGTGGAAAGGCCTGCAGGTACTCACCAACTACAGGAGACCATCCCCCTACACTGCTGAATCTCAACGACTGGCTGATGAGCTGAATGTTTTTTATTGTAGGTTTGAGAGGCCCCCTACTCTCCCCCACTCCAGCACCAACTTCAAACAGTCACCTTCCCCCACTGCCACCCTGTCACCTCCACTCAACGACCCCCCACCTGCACTAACCATCTGTGAGGAGGGTGTACGGCAGCTCTTTCAGAGACAAAAGTCCAACAAGGCTCCTGGCCCAGACGGTGTGTCACCATCCTGCCTGAAAGTTTGTGCTGAACAACTGGCCCCCATCTTTACAGAGATCTTCAACAGATCTCTGGAGCTGTGTGAAGTTCCCTCGTGCTTCAAACGTTCCACAAGTATCCCGGTCCCCAAAAAACCCTCCATCACTAGATTGAATGACTACAGACCTGTCGCCCTCACATCTGTAGTCATGAAATGCTTTGAAAGATGAGTGTTGGCCCACCTGAAGGACATCACAGGCCCCTTGCTAGAACCCTTGCAGTTTGCCTACCAGGCTAACAGGTCTGTGGATGTTGCTGTCAACATGGGACTGCACGACGTCCTGAAACACCTTGACTCTCCAAGGACATATGCAAGGATCCTGTTTGTGGAGTTCAGCTCGGCATTCAAAACCATCATCCCAGACATCCTCCATACCAAACTCATCCAGCTTACTGTGCCAGCCTCCACCTGTCAGTGGATCACAAACTTCCTGACCAACAGGAGTCAGCAGGTGAGGCTGGGGAACACCACATCCAGCACCCGAACAATCAGTACCGGTGCCCCCCAGGGTTGTGTGCTCTCCCCACTGCTCTTCTACCTCTACACAAACAACTGCACCTCAAGAGTCCCATCTGTCAAACTACTGAAGTTTGCAGACGACACTACGGTCATCGGCCTCATCCGGGACGGTGACGAGTCTGCCTACCGGCAGGAGGTTGAACAGCTAGTCCTCTGGTGTGGTCAGAACAACCTGGAGCTTAACACGCACAAAAATATGACTTTGGACTTCAGGAGGAGCCCCCCGACTCTGGCCCCCATCACCATTCTCAACAACCCTGTGTCTGTAGTGGAATCCTTCAAGTTTTAGGGATCCACCATCTCCCAGGATCTAAAGTGAGAGCCCAACACAGATGCCATCATTAAAAAGGCCCAGCAGAGGATGTACTTCCTGCGCAAGCTTAAGAAGCTTAACCTGTCCAAGGAGCTACTGATCCACTTTTACACAGCCATCATCCAGTCTGTTCTCTGCACGTCCATCACTGTTTGGTTTGGATCTGCCACGAAACTGGAAAGGAACAGACTATAACAGCCAGTCAGAACTGCAGAAAAGATCATTGATGCAAACCCGCCCTCCATCCAGGACTTATACAAAACCAGACTCTGTAAAAGGGCAGGAAACATTGCAGCAGATCCATCACACCCTGGATACAACCTGTTCCAGCCCCTCCCCTCTGGTAGGCACTACAGAGCACTGTACGCCAAAACGAACAGACACAGGAACAGTTTCTATCCACAGGCCATCACTCTGATGAACAGTCAACTTCAGTCACTTAGTGCCAGGCATAATCCCTGTATAACCCCACTGACCCTAACATCCACCTGTATACTACTTATTTATTTTTAATTCTTTTGTCATCCTGCAATTCAGTGTTGTTCATACTGTATATATACTGTATATATCATATCCACCTACCTCATGTACATTACACCTGCACTAAAAATTATTTATTCATTCCAGCATTGTTTGCACTCTGCTATATATATAGATCACATCCACTGTCATTCTGTAAATAATAATACCTGCACAATAATATTTATTTCCAGCACCCTTTATACCCTGCTCATTGCACTACTGTCTCACCAGTCTTACTATGTTGTTGTTTGGTTTATTTTGTGTATTTATGTGTACTGTATTGCAGTCGGTGACTCTTGTTGAGTGTCCTTTGTTTAAGTCTTTTATGAGTAAGCACATCGTGAGTTTGTATAATCCAGAGTCAAATTCCTCGTATGTGTACACATACCTGGCGAATAAAGCTGATTCTGATTCTGTACTTACTGTACCTTCTGTGGTAACTTTACCTTCTGTACTTACTGTACCTTCTGTGGTAACTGTACCTTCTGTAAAAGTTACCCAGTACATAAACATTCTGTACCCAAATGGAACTTATGGAAAGAGTTAAGTGCCTGTCCATGTTGTAGTAATACAACCCCATTTCCCAAAAAGTTGGGATGCTGTGTAAAAAGTGAAGAAAAACAGAATGCAATGATGTGCAAATCATTTACACCCTATATTTAATAGAAACTAGTACAAGACAACATACCAAATGTTGAAACTGAGAAATGTTATTGTTTCTTGAAAAATATATGCCCACTTCGAATTTGATTCCAGCAGCACGATTCAAAAAAGCTGGGACAGGGGCAACAAAAGACTGGAAAAGTGGTGTAATGCTTAAAACAAACTGGTGAAACATCTCACAACTAATTAGGTTAATTGGCAACAGGTCAGTAACTTGATTGGGTATAGCATCGCAGAGAGGATGAGTCTTTCAGAAGTAAATATAGGGAGGGTTTCACCACTCTGTGAAAGACTGCGCAGGCAAATAGTGCAACAATTTAAGAATAACGTATCAACGTAAAATTGCAAAGAGTTTCAGGCTCTCATCATCTATGGTAGACACCAATCAGCCATAACATTATGACCACCTGCCTAATATTGTGTAGGTCCCCCTTTTGCCGCCAAAACACCCCTGACCTGTTGAGGCATGGACTCCGCTAGATCTCTGAAGGTCTGCTGTGATATATGGCACCAAGATGTTAGCAGCTGATCCTTTAACTTCTGTAAGTTGCGAGGTATGGCCTCCAAGGATCAGACTTGTTTGTCCAGCACATCCCACAGATAATTGATTGGATTGAGATCTGGGGAATTTGGAGGCCAAGTCAACACCTTGAACACGTTGTTGTGTTCCTCAAAACATTCCTGAACCATTTTTGCTTTGTGGCAGGGTACATCATCCTGATGATAAAGGCCATTGCCATCAGGGAATATCATTGCCATGAAAGGGTGCACATGGTCTGCAACAATGCTTAGGTTGGTGGTACGTGTCAAAGTACACATCCATATGAATGGCAGGACCCAAGGTTTCCCAGCAGAACATTGCCCAAAGCATCAAACTGCCTCTGCCGGCTTGCCTCCTTCCCATAGTGTATCCTGGTGCCATGTGTTCTCCAGGTAAGGGACACGCACGGCCATCCATGTGATGTAAAAGGAAACATGATTCACCAGACCAGGCTACCTTCTTCCATTGCTCCGTGGTCCAGTTCTGATGCTCACGTGCCCACTGTAGTTGCTTTCAGCAGTGGACAGGGGTCAGCATGAGCACCCTGACTGGTTTGCGGCTACGCAGACCCATACGCTACAAACTGTGTTCTGATACCTTTCTATCAGTACCAGCATGGTACCAACTTTTTCAGCAATTTGAGCTACAGTAGCTCGTCTGTTGGATCGGACCACACGGGCCAGCTTTCGCTCCCCACGTGCATCAATGAGCCTTGGCCAACCATGACCCTGTCGCCGGTTCACCATTTTTCCTTCCTTGGACCACTTTTGATAGGTACTAACCACTGCAGACTGGGAACACCTTAAAAGGGCTGCAGTTTTGGAGAAGCTCTGATCCAGTCGTCTAGCCATCACAATTTGGCTGTTGTCAAAGTCGCTCAGATCCTTACACTTGCCCATTTTTCCTGCTTCTAACCCATCAACTTTGAGGACAGAGTGTTCACTTGCTGCCTAATATATCCCACCCACTGACAGGTGGCATGAGATTATCAGTGTTATTCACTTCACCTGTCAGTGGTCGTAATGTTATGGCTGATCAGTGTTTTTTTAGGGAAAAACAGATTCAGAGAATCCGGAGAAATCTCTGTGCACAAGGGACAAGGCTGAAAACCAATATTGGATGGCTGTGATCTTCGGGCCTTCTGAAGACAGTGCATTAAAAACAGACACGATCACTGCGTGGGCTCAGGAACACTTCTGAAAACCATTGTCTATGAACGCAGTATATAGCTGCATCCACAAAAGCAAGTTAAAAGTCTACCATGCAAAGAAGAAACCATATATAAACAAGATCCAGAAATGCTGCCATCTTCTCTGGGCCCAAGCTCATTTAAGATGGACTGAGGCGAAGTGGAAACTGACCTGTGGTGTGACGAATCAACATCTGAAATTCTTTTTGGGACTCATAGACGCCGTATCCTCTGGGCTAAAGATGTGAGGGACCATCTTGATTATTATCAGCGTATAGTTCAAAAGACAGCAATATATATAGGTTTTGGAGCAACATATGCTGCCATCCAGACAACTTCTTTTTCAGGGAAGGTCTTGCTTATTTCAGCAAGTCAATGCCAAACCACATTCTGCATGTATTACAACAGCATGGCTCCGTAGTAAGAGAGTCTGGCTGCTAAACTGGCCTGCCTGCAGTCCAGACCTATCACTCATTGAAAACATTTGGCGCATTATGAAACAAAAAATATGACAAAGGAGACCCCGAACTGTTGAGCAGCTGAAATCCTATATCAAGCAAGAAAGAACATTCTAAACTACAGCAATTGGTCTCCTCAGGTCCCAAATGAGTTCCTGGCATCAAATTCAAAATGGGCATGTATTTTTCCATTTGATATGTTGTATTTGTACTATTTTCATTTAAATATAGGGAGAAATGATTTGCATCATTGCATTTTGTTTTTATTTGCATTTTACACAGCATCCCAATTTTTGTGGAAAATTTTTGAAAATCATTTTAAATGCAAAGGTGGTCCTGGGAGTTGAACCCACTATCCTGATGTCACCTGCTTCATGCTAATACTGGCTGAGCTACAGAGGACCAGAAATGTTTTTCTGTCGGGCAGTTAAGTTCCTGTTAGATCATCCTCAAACTCAGGGTGTTCCTTGATCACTACTTTTTATGGTGCTTTTGGGAAAAAAGTTATATATTTTATATACGCTGACTCCGGGATGCTGGCCTTCTAGGCAGAGTTGCAAGGAAAAAGCCATATCTCAGACTGGCCATTTAAAAGAAAAGATTAAGATGGGCAGAAGAACACAGACACTGGACAGAGGAAGATTGGAACATTCCGGTGTCACTGTTGATGTTGAGACTGGTGTTGTGAGGGACTATTAATTGAAGCTTCCAGTTGAGGACCTGTGATGCGTCTGTTTCTCAAACTAGACACTCATGTATTTCTCTTCTTGCTCAGTTGTGCACTGGGGCCTTCCACTCCTCTTCCTATTCTGGTTAGAGCCAGTTTGCGCTGTTCTGTGAAGGGATTAGTACACAACGTTGTACAAGATCTTCAGTTTCTTGGCAATTTCTCGCATGGAATAGCCTTCATTTCTCAGAACAAGAATAGACTGACAAGTTTTAGAAGGAAGTTCTTTGTTTCTGGCCATTTTGAGCCTGTGACTGCACCCATAATTGCTGATGCTGTTGATGCTCAACTAGTTTAAAGAAGGCCTGTTATCAGACACCAGGGACTGACTCCAAATGTCAATACACAGCCTAGAATCAAGACTAGACATTGACCGCTCTCTTCTGCATGCACTAACCATGCAACCAAATGCACCTGCCTAATATGTTTGGTACCCTACAATACGTTTTGTACCCTACAATGATAGGATTGTGTGTAAAATGTGCCAGCTCGTCTAATATGGATAAAAATAACCACAAAAGCTGATATTCTGCAATATGTAACCCATATTCTCTGTTTCATTTCAAATCCAAATTGCTAGAGCATCCGCCCAAAAAACAAAATGTTTAATTTAAGAGTTTATGCTCTGAGAAAATATTACTCTCCAGCCTCCACTGACGTGTGTGTGTGTGTGTGTGTGTGTGTGTGTGTGTGTGTGTGTGTGTGTGTGTGTGTGTGTGTGTGTGTGTGTGTGTGTGTGTGT